>JAWWLR010000092.1:16726160-16736646 GCA_035041075.1 Acraspis erinacei | reverse complement strand
ATGCTGTTCTTACACATCCTCTCTATGATGCCTGTGATTGGCCAGAGCGCCCCACTACGGAGACTGGTCGTACCTGATTGGCCAATCAAGTATTTTTTTAAAAAGCCGGAAGGACGGAAATCCAAATGGGATTGGTATTACAATCGTTGTCCCTATTGATGTCATTAGGGTGTTTTAAGATTTCGATTGCTTCTCGATGTTTTCTTGGAAAAACGTATAAAGGAAAAAGACAGTAAAGTCAAGCTAAAACATTTCACGCAATCAGCACTAGCTGAACATCATATCGAAACAGGACATAGCATTTCATTTGACAAAACAACCGTCATCGCGAAGGCACACGATATTTTTCTAAGAAAACATAGAGAAGCAATCGAAATATTAAAACACCCTGATAACATCAATAGGGACAGCGGCTATAATACCAATCCGATTCGGCTTTCCATCCTCCCGAAATAAAAATAAAGACTTGATTGGCCAATCAGGTGCGACCAGTCTCCATTGTGGGGAGCTCTGGCCAATCACAGGCAACGTAGAGAGAATATATAAGAACAACATAATTTGATACCTCAGTTTCAGGTTAGCTCTGATCTGGCTCTGAAAAAGTGTGCTGCCATGTTCACGAAATGTCGGCAAAATTCGTAGTTTTGTGCACGGTTGAAACCCGAAGTATATCTTTTATAATAACAGAGAATATTTTGATGCTTAAAAGGGTAAAGTTTTGTTTTATATGAATAAATTGGTAAAAATGAAAAAAAGTTGCATTATTTTTGCAAAGAACCAATAGGAATAACGAAGAACGCCTGTCTGGCCCCTTGGCCCCTCCCACGAAGCTGAGGAGGCTATTAAATCTGGGCATATGGCAAACCGGGAGGTCTTACATCGGGAGTTGAGTGCATCGGTTTTTCTAGAAAATTGCAGAATATTCTTACAAATTTTCAAAATCCTTAAAATATTCCTGGTTTTACTCAAATTTGGGGAAGATGTCTAGGATTTTAGGATCTTACAGAATTATCTAGAACATTCCAGAACGTTTTGAAATATTCTAGAATGTTTTAGAATGTTCCTAAATCTGGAAAATAGAGTTATTTACAGAAATTTTCGAAACATCTCAGAACATTCTAGAAAAAAAATCAAAAGTGCATAAGATTTCCATAAAACCCGATAACATTCTAAACCATTGTAGGATATGCTGGAATATTACCGATTACTCTTAAAAGATCCGAAACAATCTAGGATTGCAGAAAACTCAAGAATGTACAGAATTGTTCAAGGAATCTGCATTATCATCAGAGACTAACATAAATTCTTAATGTATTTTCAGACTAGATTGAGCTATGAATTCGAAAATTTTTAATTAAATTTTTTCTGCAAAAAGATCTTCTCCTTTGCTTCGCTACGAATCGAACCACAGAACTTCCGATTTTAAGGGATAAGCAACCGTCCGGCAATCGGAAGTTCTGTGGTTCGATTCCCAACGGAACTAACATGATCTTTTTCAGAAAAAAATTAACTTTAAACCATGCAGAATTATTTAGAAATGGGAGAATATATAAGATAATTTCAGAAAACTTTAATTTTAATGATCATTTTGTATGTACGTTTTCATTATCAAAATAATTTTGAGGTTTACTTACTGTTCTAAATACTTTTTGAATTATTTCATATAAAAATGTTTACACATAATATATTTCATTTTTTATCTAAAAATCTATATAGAAGGGGATAATAATAATACAAATAAAACTCAATAAACTCACCATCAGGTACGTATATATTCAAGTAAAGGCAATCTTCACTGACTCCAGGATCAGGAAGATCAGATGGCAAAAGTCGCATATATAATTTTTCATGCTTCTTTTTTCTTTCTAATGGTTGTTGACAAGAAGGTGCAAATTGAGAAGCATTTCTCATTCCACTCCATGAAGGAAGTGGATCCGTAACTGGGGCAGAGAACCGCAAAAGTCCAGTTGGTGGTTTAGCATAAGGGATGCCAAGGTAAACAATTACACGCTGCGTTCTACTCAAAACCTATTTTAAAAGCAATTTTAATCAGATTCAAGTTTACTGCTACCATACGACACAATTTAGACTCTACTCTATATCTATTCCTTTCACCAGAGCAACTATTTATTTTTTCTCACGTTCTACTCGTTTCCCTGTCAGATTTCTTGCATCGAGCGCAAATCTTTGTACCTTGTACGACACACAGTAGGATATACTAATTTTTTTCTCGAAAAATTAGTCTAGAACTTACAGTTTTGATCAGATTTGAAATTAAAAAAGAAAAGAAATGAAAGTGAACTAACTTTCAAATCGATTTTTGAAAGCCGCTTTTTGAATTTTTTTCTATTATTTTTTTTTATTTGTTAACAAAGTCGACATTAAAGAATTTTTTAAGCAAACGATTCCATTATTTTTAAACTGCTTATATTTACATAAGGTACCATGGCATAAGTGGAGGCATTCCTTATAAATAATATTCAGTAGTTCACAGCATTTGAGAAATTTGGTTATTTTTATATTAAGAAATTAATGAATGAGAGTGCTGCATCAAAATTAAAAATACTTGGAGTCTTTATTTTTTAAATTTGAGTACGGGATATACGTAAAAGCAATGCTTAAATACCTTTTTTTAGAGTCTAAAGTAATTGTTTATGTTATTAACAATTGTAATAAATAAATACAGGTATTAACCATTACGCTCTCTAAAGACTCGTTTCTTTAAGGCTGTTCAATAGATATCTGAAGTTAAGAAGGAAGCATTGTTACAAATGATTAAGAAAATCGAAGCAAATATTTCCAATGCCAGTTTTAACTAATTTTGCTGGAGAATTGAATTGAAAGTTTAGAAAAAAGTATTTCAATTTAAAATGTTTATTTAACTATGTTCATTTAGAGTTTTATGTTTTTGCTTTCTTTTTTTTTAAATCTGCAATTCATATTAAATCTTATTGTAGTATGGCTTATTTTACTCCTTTAAAAATTCTCTAAACAGCTCGGTGGCATGTTTTTATTTTTAAAATTGTATTCGGAAAATATTGTTTATAATGGTGAAAATTGCGTTTCACATCTTATTTAATCATAATGTTAGAATAACATTATGATTAAATAAGATGTGCAACTTTTACCTGAAAAGAAAGGGAAAACATAAAATTCTAAATAGCGTTATTTGAATA
This sequence comes from Acraspis erinacei, assembly GCA_035041075.1. NCBI lineage: Eukaryota > Metazoa > Arthropoda > Insecta > Hymenoptera > Cynipidae > Acraspis > Acraspis erinacei. The sequence goes on along the minus strand of JAWWLR010000092.1, from coordinate 16,733,470 downwards.
AACAATTATAGCCTGAAATATATTTTTCGAAATTTCGCCTACCAGTTTTCTTCAAAAATTACTTATGATTAAGTATGAGAATACTTCTCTCAATTTTATATAGAATATATTTTGGAATATTTTATAACTATTGTGAATTGATTAACTAAATATTATTAATAAATACAAATTTTCCTCAATATTTTCAACCAGCAGATTTCATTTTTTTTAACGAAATAACCTTAAAATTACTTCGGAAAATCCCTCGCTTACGTTACCTTACCAACCATAAATAATTTTCTATTTAATAAAAATTTTTATAAATAAATATTCAACTTGCCTATTTGTGAACAAAGGTTGTTTTTTGACGAAATCGACTGTAATTTATATAGAAAGGACGTAATTTATTAGGAAACATTATCAGGCGACACTTTTTGTCACTTATTTAAATGCTTTTTTAGACAAATACAGATTTTTATCATTTTTTGACCAGCTTATTTTGTTTATTGAACAGATTTAACTCTAAATAACTAATAAAAATCCTTTCCTCATACGAAATTGACTACCAATTACTTAGAAAGGATTCTATTCATGTGGAAACTTTGTCAGGTTACATGATTTGTTATTTAATTAAATATATTTTATAATCAAATACAGATTTTCATCAATTTGCAATCAGCAGATTTAGTTTTTTTTCAACAGAAGCTCTAAATAACTTGGCTTTACTTAAGTTATTTTGTCAAAAAACCCAAAATTCTTTTTCATACAAAATTTCACTTAAAACATTCACGATTTCTTAATTTTGGAAGAGTGAACAAACGTTTCTTTACACAATTTTAATTTTACCGTCTATGGGGATTTAGCTGCAGTGTTTGTGCTTCTGGCTAAAGCGATCTTTCAACTTTTACTAGGTATTTGTATTTTTTAATATAAATAGTAAATAACAAGTGTTGTCGCCTGACAAACTCCACTATTAAATAAGTTCCTTCCTGAGGCCCCAGTAATCTATTTCGTTACAAAAAACAACATCCAATTGTGGACATGTAGTCAAACTGTTAATTTGTTAATAAGATTTGTTATAAAAAAATATATTATGAATTGATGAGCTATTATGAGTTACGGATTTCCTGAAATTATTTAAAGGTGATTACATTAAAAAATGAAATCTGCCATTTGAAAATGTTCGAAGCTCTGCATTTGTTTATAAAATTTCTTTGAACAATTAACAATTGTTATAAGATATTTAAAAAGCATACATGCTATTACTTTCGAAAAATTTTAACCAGTTTTGTTAAAGAAATGAAGTGTTTAGAGCATGAAATGCCTAAAATGTTGCGATATTTCACATAAATATGAGTAGTTGCAATAAATGGGAAAATTTATTCAAAAAAATTGTTCAATGTCAACTTTGTTGTGTGATAAAACATTAATAGAAAAAAATTCAAAAAATGGATCGCACAAATCACTTGCACATTTAATAAAATTTCATCGTAAAAAAGGCTGAAATCCGATGAAAACTGTAAGCTCTAGACTAATTTCTTCAGAAAAACTTTTTGTCCCACTGTGCGATACAATCATTCTTCAAGCGTGATATTTATTTTATATTAGCAAAAAGCTGCAAGCAAGGGCAAGAAATTAATCTATTTTAATATTTGGTATATATTCTGAACCCAAAAGTTACTTCTTTTGTTAGCTTTTTTTCTCTATTCTTTAACAACTAATTAGCTTCCTATCTTCATTGTGTTTGTCAATATAAGATCCTTTTTAATTAGTTATTCGTTTAACAATGATACCAAAAGAAAGACTGAGAAGATATTAATGCATTGCTTATTATTTTCATATAAGATAGTTTTATTTCTTGTAATTAGTTTTTAATCATGTGTGAAGCTTCTAAATTAATTAGGTTGAATGGATTTAATTCGAATTTAATAGTAAGCGAAATTGATAATTATATGGTGAAGTAATTTAAAAAGCATAAAGAGAAATTTTGATTAAAACCTTTATTTTAAAAGAATATTGAAGAAATCTAATGTATAAATTTAATTATTGCTTCAATTGCAAAATTTCAGAATATTGAAAATAAAATTTTACAAATGTAATACTTATGGTAATGAAATTTAATGCTTCAATAACTTATATTATTAGATGCGGTCTGTCGACCCTGAAATTGATCATATTCTTGGTTTCAATTGCAATAAATATGAAAGTTTAAACTCCATATGTTGTAGCTTCAAATTAAGCAGATAATTCTTAATAACAGACTAAATATAATATAATCTAGCTATATATATTTATAGCTTTTCCTCGTGGAGTCTAAAATCTTAATATAAATTGTGTTAATGATTTTCGAGATAAAGAAGTAAGCTCTTATTTTATAATTCTATTTTTTTATATATTTAATTTCAATTTTTTATATAAAGCAGTTAGGATATATTGTAAGTCAACATGACAATTAGATATGCTTTTCGGGGGTTAAAATATGACAATTTTTATTTTAATATTTAAATATTTTATACAATAGTAGTATTTAAAGAAATAATTACTAGAAATATCCCCATTTACATGGTCGTGATTGTACATAATTTAAGGACAATTTTTAAACTAATTTTAAAGGAAAATAATACTTTTAACTTTCTTGTTTTATATTTTACTACGAGAATTTGACATACAGTGCTTCCATTGCAGAATACGATAAGACAGTAAAAATAAGTTCGTTATCATAGAAAAATTTGAAACCAGTAAAAAAATGATAATTTTCCTTAAAAATAAGTTTAAAATATTCCATTCAATTATTTAAAATTTTGGTAAATTAGATTAGGATAGTTTTATACGTATACAAATTTAATACATGCATTTCCAAGTTATGTAGAATATAAAAACAAAATTAAAAATGTAAAACAGATTTGAATATATTGCCCAATCGATGTTTAACTTAGACAATTGTGTATTTATTGAAATTTTGTATTCATATATATTTTTTTAATAATAAGGACAATTTTATAAATAGAAAACGCGTTGCATGAGCATAGAGAAATTAAATTAAATTTTCAATTTAATAATAAAACTCAGGCTGCTAGAAAGTATAGCGGACACAATAAAGTGGCAATAAAACAATCAATGGTTCGCTTTGATTCAGTAATTCCTAAACTCTACAAAATTTAGTATAGAAACATTGCATATACTTTCTCTAATCTATATAAATCTGATACACTTTCTATTTTTATCGAGAATACAGCAAGAATCGAGGACAAATCTTCAACATTTTTTTTCATCACAACTTTCGCATATAACAAGAACACGGTGCAAAGAGTAGACGCGTAAAAGCAAAATTTAAATTAAAAATATGGATATTTCGAAATAAAATGATGAAATAATGGAATACTTATCACGGTGCAATAACGCAAAAAAATATATTTAAAATAAAAAGCGTAAAATTTATAGAGAAAAACGCAAAGAAAATAGTAAAAATATTTTACACACTGTACAGTATCGCTCATAACTGTATATCATCTATGTCTCTTCTATAATAATAGCCCTGGACTTACGAAAAATTCAGTAATATATATATCATGTATTTAGAATGTTGTAATAGTCTTGAAAAAGGATGTCATAAATTCTACAGAATAGAATTATAAAGAAAGGATAAAGGAATAAGTAAATCAGAGGAAAAAGAAAAGGCTAAAACTGATTTCATCAAAATTAAATACTAATATTTTCTATTGCAGAAATAAAAAGGTAAGTGAAGTCTGCCTTAAATTAACTGACTTTTACAGGATTTCGTAAATTATATCAAACGGAATTGCATAAAATACTTATCCTATTTTTCTTTTTCTTCAACGTTATTTAGTTATTTTTGTCAATAATATAGGGACCGAGGTACAAATAAATAAAATAAAATTTGTAAAAGAGAAAAGTGGGAAAGAGGGAAGAGTGGAAACGAAGGAAATATAAATAGAGGAGAAGAGGAAAATTATTTTAGCAAAATTAAATTCTATGATTTTTATTTGCGGAAATAGAAAGTTAATAAAATTCTGCTTTAAGTTAACCAAAAGTGTTTTACGAATACCACAACCTAAAAACGGTTGCATATAAATTGAAGAGATTTAGAGCAACAAACCACTTTATTTTTAATTTTTTATATTTCAAAAAAGGCGTTCATATAGTTTTGAGCGGACAACGCTTTACTAAGTTTCATTTTTATCTTCATTTTTGTTTTGTAACACTTGCTTGGTTTTTTTTAAATGATGGAATTATTTTTGAAAAATTTAAATTTCTTCTAACCATATTGAGCTTAAATTCAATTTAAGAATAAAATTTAATAATTTTCACAGTGTGCAATGATACGCCAACAGTAAGTCAATTAAACATACTTAATTATTCCATTAATTTTTTAATTACTTGCCTCAAAGTTCAGTTGATCAGATGAAGTTACATATTTCACAAAGGTTTGAAACTTGAATTTTATACGGACTATTTTAAAATCTTTAAACTTAACCTTTAACTTCGTCTTTAATATATTGTTTATTCAGAGTGGTTGCACAACTTCAATTAAAAAGTTCCCTGACTTTCCACTCATTAATTTTTTATTTTCTCTGGCCCATAATACTTCAAGACTAAAATTCTAATCTTGTAATATTCTTAATACAGAATATTTTATAAATGAAACGAAAGTTTTTAAAATTTAAAATGACTAAAATAATCTGTTAATTTTGTAATAGTGACTAGTGACTATCTGTAAAAAGTGATTTGAGAAAAAAGTGACTGTGTGGCAGTCCTGATTATTCCTGGCAGTTACTTAAAGTCAAGATCCCGGACTTTACCCTGATTTCTAAGTTTTCAATGATCTGCGGTCACCCCCTTATTTGAATGAATTAAAAATGGTAGAAAAAATCTACAAAATCAGAAAATAACTCAATATTTTGATCTAAAACCTTAAGATACCGATGCTGTCAAAATTATTAAAAATAAGTAATGCGGCTTACCAGACGCGGTATTTCAAAAGAGTGTTGAAAAGTAGGAAAGTAATTTTTTCGAAGCTCATGATTATTTTTCGCGAATTTTAAAGTCGAAATTTTTTGTTGGGAAAAAATCCTAAACATTTTATTCTTATCCCTCATATTCAATGATCAAAATTCTCAAAATACAGACCCGCAACTTGGTTCAGATGAAATTCAATAGATTGACACTACTGAAAAATGCTTAAAAAATAAATTGCGTTTAATGTGGAAAAGAGATGTTGACTGCGCGTTAAACAAATAATATTTACCGTGCTAACAGTGAGGCGAAAGAATAAAATGCAATGCACTCTAACGCAAGAAAAACTGAGGAGGCGTCATCACGCGAAATCCGCACCTCCTTTCCGGCGAGGGTACCCTGGCCAGGTATCCGGACAGTTGGTGGATCGCGGACAATGCCCTGGCGAGCGTGTGTCCGCTGAGATTCAGTGACAGGAACCGTCCCGAGGAAAACAAGTTCCTGAAGCAGCGCGACGACGACCCACGCCGTATACTTCATTCTGCAAGACTGACTGACTGATTGGCCTCGGAAGCAATACGCGGTTCTCCGAACTCAACTGCAACGGCGGCTTGCGTGACTAGACTCAAAGCCCGTTCGCTGCAAAACCTTTCCTATCTGGATGTGGAGGAGGTTGAGAAGGGTTTGACTTCACCTTTGGGTTCAGGTTTACCTGACGTTGAAGCCTGCGCTCTAGGTCTAGTTCGAGACTTTTTCCTGCGACCTGCGAGAAGGTGACGTCGAGATCCCTCTCTAGAAATCTGAAATAGTGGAACTAGGAAAACAAAAAATAATAAGTACATGTTTTCAGTAGGGTTTAGAAATATAATTTATGCTTGTTTAATACTTTGGTTATTAATCAATTATTGGCACGAGGTGTGACGCCTCCCCTCACTCCCTTTTTAAAAAATCTCTGTATTTCTGTCAAACTATTTTCTAAATGTTTTTTCTTGAATCCTCTTTTGTTCCCATGTAGTGAAATGTAATAATAATGTGCTCATTATATGTATTTTTATCTGCTTAGTAATCTTCTTATACTTCTGATTCCATCCACTGATGTTTTGAACTATTCAAACTATGTATGCCTTTTTCCCTCCTCCGCTTTATCTACCTCATCTTCCTTTTCCTCCTTTTCTTTTTTCTATTTTCTTCTTTTCCTCCTCAACCTCCTTCTCCCCCTCCTTTTCATCCTTCTCCTCATAGTCCTCCTCCTCTCTTTTTTTCAAGAATGGTATCCATTTATATGTTAATCTATTCTAAATCTCTCACTTTAATCCATTTCTATGAATATATATTCCATTCCGTTTCATTGCGTTACATTCTATTTATTCTGTACTATTTATTAATGTCCTGAGGGCTCACTCACAAAATACGTAATACATTTATCAGGAACTTTGACACCCACCTCCTGCTTGATGCTGCTTCCATTGTTATGCATTTGTTATTTTATGTCCAAATGCCTTTCTCCCTCTTTATCTATGTGTAGTTTCTCTTCTTTGTCCTATTTTCCTCTTTTCCCTCTTCTTCATCTTCTCCCACCTAATTCAATTTTTTTATATTCCATTCAAATTTTTCTAGAGGGGCCATTCATAATTGTCTTTCTCCCACCATCCTTTCATTTATTTTCTCTTATTTATTCTCATCCTCTTTTCCTCTTTTTGTTTTCTCTCTTTTCTTATTTTCCTCTTTCTCTGAATTCCTTGTTTCCACCTCCTCCTCCTCCTCAACCCCTCCTTTTTTTCCTCTTTCTCCTTTTCTTCGTTTGAAGGATGATATCCATTTATATGTTAATCTATTCTAAATATATCACTTTCAATACATTTATATGCAATTATATTTCATGCTGTACCATTATATTCTATATATTCTATTCTATTTATTTATTCCCTGAGGGCCCATTCACAAAATAGGTAATGCAATTTTTAAGCCACCCCCCCTCACATGATGTTTTTTGCATTGTTATGCATTTGTTTTTTATGTCCAAATGCCTTTTTACCTCCTCCTCCAAATCTAGTTTCTCTTTTTTTCCTTATCTTTTTGGTCCTCCCCTTCTTCTTCTTCCTCCTCATCATCTTTTTAGGGATGATATCCTTTTCTTCATATATTAAGCTGTTCTGAATCTATTACTTGAAATCCATTTTTATTCAATTCTATTAAATGCTGTCCCGTTGCGTTCTATTCAGGTTTATTCAATTCCATTCAATTTAATTCTATCCTATCCAATGGACTGACTTTCCGGTGTAATGGACCGGGAAAGCGGTGGTCGGTCCCACGCTTAGACTGATGCTCACGAACAGTCTAAACGGGACTAGAATCCA
>JAWWLR010000092.1:16603625-16618724 GCA_035041075.1 Acraspis erinacei | reverse complement strand
TATCAGTTAGAGGAATCCACATCATACGGTCAATCAGGGGAAATTGATGTACTTCCGCAACCTGTTGATGATCCAACACCACCAGATCTTCCAGAGGTGGATGGCCTTATACAAACACAGAGGCAGAAGCAGAGGTTCAGCAACCAAAACGTGTGAGGAGAGAACATCATAGACTCTTCTTACTTAAATAACCAGAGCTAGCCACAAAAATAAATTAGCAGAATCTGGCAGATCAAAAACGCTCAATATCTGTACACAGATTGCTTTCGGCTGTTGAAATAGCGGCTATCAAAATGGGATTGGAACAGCATCTTCCTATTGATGAACTCCCCTCGGAAGCTGTGGACAACGAAAACTTGATTGAAGCTGAAGGCATAGGTGCTAGGGATAATGAACATCATGTACCAGGTCAATTAGAGCAACATCCAGATATAAATAATTCAGATGTGGATATTGAAATCCCAGAAAAACTACAGCACCTTGAAAGGAATTTTGTTCATGCTTTGCAAGAGTTCAGATATATAGAATCAACACTAAGACGTTTCGGCACATGCGCAGTTGAAAAAGTGGCTTAGAGTGGGCGTATCAATGAAAGGCCGAGACAGCCAATCAACGTCGCTGGACAAAGATATCTTAACGGCTCGCGGTAGAGGTGGGGGCCCCTCCTAAGGGGGACATTCGTGAGGGTAAATGTTTCACGATGGGGGACATAGATTGCAGCTTACTGTATTTGTTTCAAAATTAATTTATTTTGCAATGTGTTGCTCTTTTGTGTTGAAAGATTTTTAGAATGAACGTGATGAATGTAAACGAATTTTTTTAGTACATCTCAGCTGATTTCAGGACATCCAGAAGGCTCCGAACTCCTCCAGGCCCAAAAATCGTAGAAATCTTCGACGACCCGGCCACCTACCTAATGAAAACGTTTCGGTCCATCACAACAAGAGCATCGCAACCATACCGACGCGCTGCATCTTCGACAGTTTCGCCGAAGGATCTAAGACCCCTCCCTGTAGATGCATATGACCCAGAATAACCAGGTTTAAATGATCATGCATTCAGCCCATAGCTCAGCAATCTACACGAAATATCCTGGAAAGCGGGAATAGAAAAGCATGGACCTACCAGCCAGAGGAATTGCCTCGCGGAACCAGCATCACCTGTAGCCCTAACCAGAGTTCCAAAGAAAAGAAATAAAGAAAACCAGCGGCCCTTTTCAGGGCCACCAATTCCTTACTTTACATAGAATGACTCTAATCTCTCTAAAAAACATGATGTAAGTAACACTTGATGAACCTGTCCGAACTCTTGAAAATCTATTCCCCGAAACAAAATTGTATTCACATTCATGACCTGAAGATGTACGCTAGTCCATCTCAGAAGCTGCAGCAAGTGATCGATGTCACAAAGCAGTTTTCCAATGATATACACATTGAGTTTGAACTGGATAAATGCAGAACTGTACATTTAATGACAGGGGGAATTAGGGACCGCAGAGTTAGAGAACGAGTTCAAAAATGAGATCAAGGCAATAGCTGCAGGCGAATAATATAAATAACTGGGTATTCTTGAATTTAAGGGTATTTCGCATACGATATTAAAACAAGCCTAGCGACTGAAAACTCGGCAAACAGAATCAGGGCAATCAACACATATGCCATTCATGTCCTCACGTACTCCTTCTGGCTTATAAAATGATCTAACACCGACTTTGAAAAGTTACACAGAATCGTCCGCATAGAAATGATAAAGCACCGAATGCGCCACAAAAATTGAGTGATTGAAAGGGTAATTCTACCACGACATATAGGGGACAGGGGCGTTTTAGATGTCAAACAACTGTGTGAGTCGCAACTTGTACAATTGCGAGACTATTTTAACAGCAAGCGAAATGTTGCGCTTTACAGCACCATCTGTAAAGCGGATCTTGACTATACGCCCTTGAATTTGTCCTCAGCTGAAGCCTTAAATATCAGGGCAGAAACCATGGAGGATTTAGAAGTACAATGGAGACAGAAGGCTATCCACGGCGAGCACCTCAAATGTTGGATCAACATGGAGTGCATGGTGAGGCATCCGATATTTGGTTAAAAAAGGGTGTTCTGTATCCAGAGACGGAAGGATTTGTCATTGCGATACAGTGTGCTGTACATAGTGCTGACTATGTGGAGATACCAACGAATCTATTGAGCACATTATTGATGGATGTCGTGTAATGGCTCAGAGAGCATATACGCACAGCCTTAATGATGTAGCGGGGATTACACATCAACAATTTTCCCTTGACCTAGGACTCTTAAAAGAATGAATGCTATTCTACAGATACAGTCCAATAATCGCTTTAGAAAGCGAAGATTACATCTTATATTGGGATGTTACCATCCAAACAGATCATTACATCTGGGCCAATTGACATGACATCGTGATGCGAAAAAAAGGTAGAAGAGTCTGTATCATCGATATTGCTTGTTCACTTAACCGAAATTTGCAGTCAACCTATACAATCAAGATCCACAAGTATAGCGATTTAAAGCATGAAGTAAAGACCATATGGAGAAATGTGAATCATGCATCTATTCATCCCATCGTGATTTTGTCTACAGACAATGTGTACACAAGATGCACTGAACATCTTGAACATTTATGAGCAGCTCAGAAGGCGGTTTTATTAAACACCTCTCGCATTGTAAGAAACTTTCTTGACCATCAGGAAGCAAGCGACTAAAAACCTGTGGAGTGGAAGATGGTAGCTCTAAGAAAGCATTCAGGGGTGAATGTTGTGAACTCTAACGCTCGCAGCCGCTCGTAATTGTATACCTACAGCATCATCGCAGGAGGTTGCAAGCATCTTCTTAAATTAACTTATAACATCATAATCCCATCAGTCACTTGACTTGTTAGTCCGTGGCTATGGTGTATAACGGGGTTCATCCGAGTAAAAGTTTTGAATAAATAATATTGAAGCATGCTTATTTTTACGAAGCTTTCACTTAAATGTAGATTTTAGCTCAACTTTTAAATAAATAATCTACAGTGTGTTTCATATGAATGTACAAGAGTATTATTTTTATGTGAGTTTAATTAATACACAGTTGTGTACTAAAAAAAACATGAACCTATGAATGACAATTGTAAGTTTTTATTTATTATTGGATATATAGATGCTAAGGTTCCTATAGCTCATTCCGCTGTAATTAAAACCTTTAATTTGTTAGATTTACAAATGAAATAATGGATTTTTGGCCCAATTAGCGAATTTTTAAGAAAATAGTAGAAATTTCTAAGCAAAGAGATGAATTTTCAATTAATAAAATGAAGTTTCAATTAAAAATGTAACTATGAATTTTGAACAAAAAATATATAATAGAATTTTCATTTGTTCAGAGATAAATTTCAAACAAAACTAGTTTTCTTTTCTAATTGGCTTCTATTAAATCAGTTGGAATTTGAGTGGAAACCAGAAAAAGGGGAAATTTCTTTAAAACAGGGAAATAGAGGAATTCCTAAAAAAGGGGTGAGCAGTATGAAATCGGAATTTGAATGCTTTCATTATAAAAGAAAATCACTAATTCTTCCTTTTTCAAGCATTTCAACAATAAAAATTTATATGTATTTTTTCCATTTGTGATGATAAAATGAAAAAAAAATGTAAAAAATGAATGTGTTATTTTTTAAACTAGAAGATAATATATCCAATGGAACGCTAAGCATAGAGATGATCGATTATTCTCTTTGCACTCACCTATTTTACGGTGAGTTTTCACTTGGAAAAGATGCTTCTGTACAATCGGCTGATGAATATATGCGTGATATATACTTCAGTGGATTTCAAATATCAACCATCTTCGAAAGAAAAACAGACACTTGAAAACCTTAATAGTCATGGAGGAATCGTTAGGCGATCATGTTAGTGACCATGTTGACAATAAGCAAGTTTTATATTTCCCTCCAAGATTAAAAATAGAATTCCATATTATTGAAATTGATTGAAAGTTATTTATGGAGTGATTAGAAATGAAAATATTAATTTTTGTTTCTTTATACAATATTGTTTGATACGATTCTGCGGGAAAAACTTGTTAATAATATTGTCGACTTCGTAGAAAAATATAAATTGAATAGTATCGAACTTGGATTAAAATATCTAGCTAGTGATGATGCAGTTGCTTCTGATAAGCAGAATTGCGTTTTACTGTTGAATACACTGAAAGAGAAATTCTATAAGAAGGGTTTAATTTAATTTTTAGTAGTTGATTTCAGAAAATCAACTGCTAAGAAATATGATATTAAAGAAATTTCGAAGTATGTAAGCTTCATAAATTTGAGGGCTTACTATTTTTACAGTGATATTTATGAAGATAAGAAAATAGTAAAAGCTGCTCATGCTGCTCCTCTGTATCACTCTTCAAAAGAAAACACGGAAGATCGGAAATTGAGCGATGTAAATTCTTTTATTAGTGGAATTTTTTTTCAATTATTTGAGGGGGCCGTAAAAAATAGGACCAAAAAAGCAAACTTATAATGAACAATTTCTATATAATTTGAATTTAAAAAAAATGGCAAAAAATATAATTCGATCTTAAATAGAACAATTGAGATTGCGCAGCCTGAATATCTGAGATTTGAAATCTTTCGGTTTTACAGTCTATACGTTATTGGATCATAAATATGTTGTACAATTAGATTGAAATATATTAAATTTATATTAAAAAAATTTTGAATTATTTATATTTTAGATTTTTGATCTATTAATAGTTATATTTTCAATGATTTCGAATAAAATTGTTTAGGTTTTTATCATATCTTTGAAATTATTACGAAGAACTTTCATTGATAGAACTTAAATCTAAAATTGTTTATTTATAATATTTTATTTATATTTATTTATTGATATATTTTTCAATGTTTATATCTTACATGATTTTTGTACTCGTGTAAGTGCAATAGTTTTCTTCGTATATATATAATGTAGAACAGTTCAATTTCAAATTGAATCTTTTTATTTTAAGTCTTGCGAAACTTTTCGGTATAATTTGATACTTCGATATATCATTATGTAGTGGAAATAATGAAACACGCAAGTCAGATTTTTTAAATTTACTTTTTCTTTAACTTGTTACGATGATACAAAATTACATGGGAAATGGAGAAAATTGACATGAATCAAAAAAGGAACAAAATCTCAGGAACATTTAAAAAATAACGAAATAGGGACTATTTTTCGAAAAATCTTGAAATTAGATTTTCTGAAATATTTCACTTTTTTAGAAATATCTGGTAAAATGTGATAGATACGTCGGGAGTTTCGTTCTGGATAAACAACTGTTTCGCACGGAAAGAATTATTTTTGTAAAATTAAATTGTAGCATTTTTCTCAGAAACAATGAAATGCACGAAGAATTATCAGATAAAAGTTAAAATATCCGGAAAATTTGTTTTAAAAAAACGACTTTTTTCCTCTGTTGTAGATTGCATCATTTACGAGACTTAAAAAAATGTTGCCACGTACGTCCCTTTAAGAATGAGTGACCTCAAACCACGATCTCTTATAGCAAAGAAAGTCAATAAAACTATTGACAACCTTAAATAATCAGCTTTTAAAAATTGTTTAAATCTCGTGAAAGGTTATTGTCATGTATGAAACTAAGTGATTATCAAGAAGAAAATTTTTTCGTTAAATAAATAATATGTGCCGCAGTAACCCACAGATAATAAAAACAATTTTAAATCCAAATGTTCATAACTTAAAATCTTGTTCGAATACACTTTTCATTCGTTATAAGTAACAAAACTGCACCGAACAAGATTGATAATAAAGTTCAACATTTATCAGAGATAAACTATTGCCAAACTTATTTTACGGAATTTCCCATTCATGTGATGATTTTTAATAATTAATTGTGCGCTCAGGATTTTGTCGTGAAATTTTGGATACTTTGGAATACTGGGAACTACTTTTAACGGAATATCCTATACTTTAGCCGATCCAAAACAACTTGGTAGGAACGCACCAGTTAACGGACCTGATCTACCCTATTTTTTACCAACTATAACCTATCACGATATTTGTCGGAAGGAGATCTACAAAGGAACGGAAATGATTTCCTATGATGGTGTTGAGTAAGTCTTCACCTACAATTTCGTTCAAGTTTCTGCTTCAATAAAGATAAGAATATTTGATATTAAATTTCTATTTTTCAGTTCCACCAAAATGAAGGCTGAATATGAGAAAACACGGAAGCTTGATGGGGTATGCGTAGATAGTATATATAAATATGATTTCAGTGGACACTGCAGAGGAGAGAAGTTCTCAGAGACGAATTCTCAGAGAAAAATGTTAAATTCTTTTATAAATCCTACTTGGAAAAATAAAGAATTTATTGCACTTTTATAAATCCACGTTTGCATGTATTTTTCGCTGTCTGCGAATCACGAAATAATCATAAGTTAATAAACAAATACGGCCTAATACTGTGTAGTTTGAAATAAAGAAGAATGCAATAGAAAATTTACTTTATTTTTTCAGCATGATTTGTATTGCTGATTAGAAACCGACCCTCGTTATGATTTGTTGAACAATTCGCCTCTGCAGCTTTAACGTTGAACAATTTGATTGCAATTTTATATCCTTTTTGGATTCGAAATTTATCTCTTTTTGTATAAATTTCATTTTTTTGGGTTAAAAAAGCACATGTCTGGCGAAAAATTAATCTGCGGCGGTTGAATCAGTTTTCAGATTTAAAATTATACTATTTCATGAAAAATTCGCAATTATGACTTGGTATTGTTTTGGTAGGAAATTAATTATCTTGGTTTAAAATTATCTTTCTGCTTGAATAGTGAACTATTTGTTAGCAAATTCAACTGCTTTCTAAATATGCTGTCTTTTTGGTTGAAAATTAAGCATTTTGGGTTTTCTATTTCTTTACTGGCGTAAATATCTTTCCTTTTTGAAAATTAAATTCTTGATAAAAATCTGATCTCAGAATTTTGCGGTCAGAACTTAAAAATCCTAACAAAAGAGAGTACTATTGATTACATGAAAAAATGTTTGACATAAAAAATATGCAATTTATTGAGATCTACATTTTTTATAGGTAATATAATTTAATTTTGTCGATTCTTTCGAATAATAAGATAGGATTATAAGTTTAGTTTATAAGCAAAAATGGAAGATGTTCACTTTTTTATATTTTTATTCTTTTAAACCCAAACTTTAATACACTGCCTGACAAAAGTTCCTGTTTATTTGATTTTTTTGCCTCTAGACAGAGAGAAAACCTTCAGATTCAGAGTTTTTATTTTTGAAATGAAGCGAGGATTGTTTTTATTAAAAATTTTTTACAATTTTTACCTACTATAACAAAATTAATAAAATTAGTAACATTAGAGCAAGATGCATGATGTTATGAAAACATAAAGGCGATATCTTGTTTTTAAATTTCTATTTATCCAAAATTTTTATATCAAAAAATAATAATTCTTTACGTTTCTCAAGATAGTGTAAATAAGAAATCATATTCATTGTGTAAAAATAATAAAGTAAACAAAAATAATTTGAAGACAAGTGCATAAATTGAAATTCAATTACTGTAAATATGTTCACCGATTTATTAATATTGCAATTTAATTTTTAGCAGCTGCATAGTATGATACATTTTTATAACATAATAGATGTCAGAGTAAGTGATATATCGTGTTATATAATTAAATTATAAAATTAAAAGATCTCAAAATAACAAAAAATGGCAATTTTATAAGCTTAATCTTTTTATTGCTTGTTACTGTAAAAATTTGGAAATTGAGGCCAGAGTTGGAGGTGACTTGATAAACAAGCTTTTATCAAACAGCTTGAACTATTCATATAATTAGGTGGAGAAAATAATGTATTCTGTGAAAAAAACTGGTTTATAATACTTTTGAATTCGTGAAAAAATACAAGTTTAATGGAATCGATCTCTATCAGGAACATTTCATTCAACGTAGTATCGCTGCTGTTGATAAGAATTTTGTTTTATTCTTAAAGGCACTCAGAGAAATATCATCATGTGGAATGACCATATTAAGAAAATCAGACACAATTATATTTGCGCACCAAAATTTTTTACATAATTTCGTAAATACTATAACTGCGTCTTACACTTATTTTTATTTGTAGGCCTTGACAAGATTCGAGATGAAAAATCACGCGAAACTGGATCTGAAAATAAGGAAATAATAATTTTGTTGAAAATTATTCAATATTTATTTATTATTATTTTTCATCATGCGATATTCGTATAATAAGAAGAAAACAAAGATATTATATTTTTGATGAAAATAGCGGAATCCATATTTTAGGATTATTTTTTTTGTCCCAAGCTGAAGCTTCATAGTTATAATTTTAAAGAATAAGCGAGAAAAACGTAATGCATCTACTTTTTTGGAAAATTAAGATAACTATTGTTTCGGTATTTTTGTAATATGATTAATTCAATTATCAAACTTAAATGGTCGAAAAACATTTTTTTCGCGGTTTCAACGTCTCTCCCCAACAAACAATTTATTTCCGGTTGCAGATTAGTTACGTAAATACATACAATAACCGTTTATAATAACTTCTTAAAGTTATATTAAATTCTGCTTTCATGTGCAAACCAGAAATTGAACTTTTGTTTTCTTGGAACATGAATAATGAGTGAAACGTGCTTATAACTTTCAAAAGTATTAAATTTAAAAGATTTTATTTTGCATTTAATATATTTAACAGTGCGACAATTAGGGAGTTATGCTATAAATTACGCCTCGAAATGAAAGTATCAGTAACCTACATAGTTCTTTTACAAATAAAAAATGATTACGCTCAGAGTTGAAGTTCAGATAAAAATTAGCCTATCAAAAGTTTCCAATTAACTTGTGGCGAGAGAAATTGACGAAAGTATCTTGTTTGATTGGTTCAAAAATTTCCTTCGTCTTGGAGAAAGGGCAAACATGCACAAAACGTGTTACCCCTATCAAAGTTCATGTGGTATGCGGTTTGGAAAGAGTTACTGTTTTAAAAGTTCTGTTGAGCAGCTTATTTCTTCCAGCCAATCAACCAATCGACTTTTTTCATTTGTTTGTATAAAAACGAATTGCTAAAATTTTATTGGCTAATTTGTATCTTGACTTCAAATATGATTGTCAGGTGTGGGAATCTACCCCGAAAAATAAGTGGTGGTGGAAAAGTGGAAGGACTACTATAGCTGTCGCATACGGTCTCTAAAATTTATGATATCCATAAAAATAATACCATTTGTCATAAATGAAGTGCTTATGTACATGTAAAGAAAAGTATAAATAAACTTGCGCAAACAAATATCTTTTGTGAATCTACACACTTCATTTAAAATTTTATATAAATATAATCTTGTCATATTTCTAAGCTGAATTTATATATTGATTCGAAAATTTTTTTAAACTTCCATGTCTGAGATTTTGTCCACGAAAACAAAGCATTTGATACTGTAAAATTGTCTTTTCGCCTGAAAATAATGTTAAAAATCTACTATGAGTCTATCTCCAACTGACTTTATACTTATGAGACTGATAATTTAAAGTTTGACCTGCAATGTATACTTTGAACCCAGTTTCTGTTAATATAACCTGTTGCTTCAAAAATAAACAAAAAATGAGAGATTTAGATTTTAAAACTATCTAACTAGATAATTTTATGGATTTGAAAATTTTTAAACTAATATACATCAAAATGAAACTGAAGCCAGCTGAAGTGGAGCATGTTGAAAACAAAATAATAATGATAACTTTTTTTCATTTTAATCTTTTCCAGTGAATTCTAACTCTTTTACTTTTACCACTAGCATTTTTTGTCTAGTACATTTTTTATATGGGTTTTAATGAATAACGAAAACATTTCCTCTCTACGCTTAGATAGGTTTCTTCCTGAACTTTTCGTTGTTTTAAGTGACTTTTTTCAAAAAATCATATTTGTTCTTGACTTTCTTTTTTCAAAGTCAGATATTAATTTTTTTAAATTGATTATCGTCACTGGAAACTGTGTGAAAAAATCGATCGGAACTGTACTGAAAAAGAGTTTCTCATCACCATTAGAAAAGTCAACGATCGTCGAAATAGATGATATCCACAAAAAGCTAGAAAAATTTCACACCTCCCTCTCTGTAAATATTTGCCCAAATGACAACATTTTTCCTCCTCAACTACTACACAATGGCATACCACCGTTGACAATTTTTCAGTTTTTCTAATATTTCTATTTAATTGTTTTCAGATGCATAAGTTAATACTTTTTCTTGGAATATGCACATCGCTGGCTTCAGGTAGTAAGCTGCCAGAGAAGCTGCCAGCGAAGCATCCAGCGAAGTTGACAGTACCTGATGACAAGTATCAGCGTAAGTGATATAAAATTAAACTTCAACCACAAATAGTTACATTTTAAAATAAATGATTGAATCTTCAAGTCAAATACAATTTTTTTTATAAGACTCACAGAAAAAATGTGTACTTCAGTAATTGCCAAACTTATTCGGAAGTAGCGGATATGAAAAAAATCTCTAATATATGTTTTTTTATATTTTAAATCTTAAAAATGAATTTTAATGCTAAAATCTATATTATTACCAATTTTTTGCCAAAAATGGGATAGTCGAATTTGCAGTGTAAAAATTAATTACCTAAGGAGATGCATATTCAAATAATAAAGGAAATTATTTACAAATTAGTTTAATTGTCAACTAGGTATTGGAATTTTCAATCTAGAAGACTAATTTTCTGAAAAAAGTAAGAACTCACAAGAAAGTATATACATTTTCATCTAAATTGCTTAATTTTCAACTAAAAAGCCTTAGTTTTCAAATAAAAATGGCATTGTGATATAATATACATAATAATTTCATTAAATGTAAGGTTTGATACAAATGAATGTATTAAAGTATTGTTTTTAAGTGTTGCAAATAATACACAGTTGTGGATTTTTCTAACCAACGCAATTAAGTTAATGTTAAAAACTAGAAATTTATTTAAAAAACTGTAACTATCAATGACAATCGTGAAGTTTTATTTATCATTGGTTATAAGGATGTTAAGGTTCTTATAGCTTGTTGCGTTGTAATTAAAATCTTTTAATTTGATAAATTTACAAGTGAAATCATGGATTTTTAATCAAATTAGCAAATTTTTAACAAAACAGTAAACAATCTCCAGCAAAGAGATGGATCTTCAACTAATAAAATGAAATTTCAACTAAATAATGTAACTTGCAACAAAGTAGGTAGATTTTTAATCAAGAAAATTAATTTTTTACCAAAAAATATAAACTTACAACAAATTGCATGAATTTTTAAATAAATGGTTGAATTTACAAATAAGCAAAATAAATTTAAAAAAAATATTCTAATAGTTTAAACTTGTATTCAAAAAATTAATTTTTAACGACAATAAAAAAAAAGAATTTTCGATTGGGCAGTCAAATTTTGAACCAAAGAAATGGTTTTATTTTCTTATTGGGTTCTATTAATTCAGGTGGCATTTGATAAAAAAACTAGAAAAAGGGGAAGTTTCTCAAAAATAAGGAAAAAAGAGGAATTGTTACAAAAAAGAGAAATTCTTACAAAAAAAGGTGTATGTAGTATAAATTCTGCATTTCGATGCTTTCAATATAAAATAAAATTACTCATTTTTCACTTTACAAGCATTTCAACAAAAATGTTCTTATATGTATGTTTTTCATTTGTGATATTACATTCTTCGTCATCCTTTACTCTGCTACGTCCTCGATCGTCACAAAACCTTTCCCCCCCCCCCTCCTGCTGGTAGTGTGACGCAATTTTTAAACTGCCTCTTATAATACAAAAATGTAAAAAAGGAAATTGTGTTATTTTTTAAACTAAATCTTCTTATCAATAATTTCTAGAAGTCGTTGGTTGTTATTATACTAATGATGAAGATAATATATCCAACGAAACGCTAAGCATAGAGATGATCAATTTATCTCTTTGCACTCACCTATTTTACAGTAAGGGTGCACTTGGAAAAGACGCTTCTGTACAATCGACTGATGAATATATGGGTGATATAGACTTCAGTGGATTTCAAAAGATGAACAATCTGCGAAAGAAAAACAGACACTTGAAAACCTTAATTGCCATGGAGGAACAGTTAGGCGATCCTCTTAGTTACCATCTTGACAATAAGTAAGTTTTATACGTTTATCCAAGATTAAGGATAGAAATCTGCATTATTGAAATTGATAAAAAGTTATGTATATATCCGAAAAATGAACGTAATTGTTTTTGTTTCTTTATAGAATATTGTTTGATCCGAATCTGCAGGAAAAGCTTGTTAATAATATTGTCGACTTCGTGCAAAAGTATAAGTTCAATGGTATCGAACTTCAATCGGGGTATCTAGTTGACGATAATGCAGATGCTTCGGACAAGCAGAATTTTGTTTTACTATTGAAGGCACTCAAAGAAAAATTCGATAAGAAGGATTTAATTTTATCTCTGACAGTTGAATATAGAGAATCGACTGCCAAGAAATATGATATTAAAGAAATATCGAAGTATGTGAGCTTCATAAATTTGGGGACTTACGATTTTCACGGAGGTATTTATGAAGATAAGAGAGTAGTGAAAGCAGCTCATACTGCTCCACTGTATCATTCATCAAAAGAAAACGCAGAGGATCGGAAATTGAACGTTATAAGTACTTTTATCAAAGGAAAATTATTTGCGATGGCTGTAAACGATAAGACAAACTAGCAAAATTATAATGAGTAATTTCCATATGATTTAAAGTTTAAAAATGGCAAAATA
The DNA here is from genome assembly GCA_035041075.1 of Acraspis erinacei. Classification (NCBI taxonomy): domain Eukaryota; kingdom Metazoa; phylum Arthropoda; class Insecta; order Hymenoptera; family Cynipidae; genus Acraspis; species Acraspis erinacei. The sequence continues at coordinate 16,605,912 of JAWWLR010000092.1, read as the reverse complement.
TATAATTCGATTTTAAATAGCACAATTGAGATTGCTCAGCGTGAATATCTGATATTTGAAATATTTCGGTTTTTCAGTCTGTACGGTTTTTGATCAGAAATATGTTGTACAATTAGCTTTAAATACATTAAATTTATGTTTGCCAAACTTAAAGTTATTTACATGTTACATGCTCGACCGCTCAATAGTTACATTTTAAATGATTTCGAGTAGAATTTTTTTTCATATCTTTGAAATTGAAATTATAATTAAGAACTTCTGTTGAAAGAATTTATATATAAAATGGTTGAAAATGAGTTATCATTAACAATATTTTTTATAGTTCTTCAGAAAATGAAATTATATCGAATGTTTCTTTTTTAAAGTCTTGCTAAATGCATCAGAATAATTTGATATTTGGATATATCATTCCGTGGTGGAAATGAAGAAACAAGCATTGCTGATTTTGTTAAACTTTATTATAATCATATGAATATTACTTGGGAATAAAACAACATATACAAGAAGTTCATTTGAAATACAGTATCTTCTGAACGAGAGTAGGTATTCGTGGTTTTCCTTTTTGCTTGGACTTTGGGATTCACGCTCGTGCATGTGATCTCAAGAAAATTAAGAATATTAAAAAAACTAAATAGGGAGTATTTTTCGAAAACTCTTGAAAGTAGATTTTCTGAAATACTTCACATTTTAAGAAATATGTGGCAATATGTGATAAATACGTCTAGAGTTTCGTTCTAGGTAAACATCTGCTTCGAATTGAAGAAATTATTTTTGAAAAATTGAATTTTAGCATTTTTCTCAGAAACATTGAAATGTACAATGAATGTTCAGACAAAAGTTAAAACATCCGGAAAAGTTATATAAAAAAACAACTTTATCTTTCGCGGTAGCTTGCATCGGTTACAAGAAAAATTCAAAAATTATACTTAAACAAAATTTTCCTTTAAAAAATGTTTGAATATTGGAAAAAATACAAACGTTTCAATGCATACTTGTCAGAGTTATTTAAAGAAAAGCGGGGCTGCCTGGCTCGCTTTTTTCGGTCTCGTATAATAAAGTCGAGGAAGGAATGCAAATTAGGCCCTTCAAGACTGAGAGACTTTATCCCACGAGCTTGGGCTAAGTCGATGACTCACAATGCAAAGTAAATGAAAGTACTTAGAAGGTAAATTTTATTGTATAGCAAAGGAAGTCACTAAAACTCTTGGAAACATTAAATAATCAGCCTTTTAAAATGTTTTGAACTGGTGAAATTTTTATAACTAACAAAACTGCACAGAACAAGATTGAAAATAAAGTTGAACATTTGTCAGAGCAAAGGTATCGCCAATCTTGAAATGGTTTATTCAGAGAAGATGGTAATTGATTATAAAAAATGTTGTTGTGGTTAAGCCGGTTTCCTCCGTACACTACGCTTTACTTATTTTACGGCACTTAAAATTAATGTGATGATTGTTTAAAATTAATTCTGTGCTCAGGATTTTGTGCTGAAACTTTGGATTTCGGAAGGTGCTCCACCAAGCAAGTTAATACTGGGAACTACTTTTAACGGAATATCCTATACTCTAGCTGATCCAAAACAACTTGGTAAGATCGCACCAGTTGACGGACCTGATCTACCCTATTTTTTATCAACGATAAAATATCACGAAATTTGTTGGAATGAGAAAGATAGAGTATGGAAGCAACTATACGACAAAGAGCAGCAAGTTTCATATCTCTACAACGGAAAGGAAATGCTATTCTATGATGTTGTTGAGTAAGTCTTCACATACATTTTTTTAAAGATTATGCTTCAATAAAGATAAAAATATTTTACTAAAATGTTTATTTTCAGTTCAATCAAGAGGAAGGCTGAATATGCGAAAAAACTTAAGCTTGGTGGTGTATTCGTAGATAGTATAGATAAAGATGATTTCAGTGGACACTGTGGAGGAGAGAAGTACCCACTTCTGAGAACTGTGAATCGTGTTCTCAGAGAGAAATGTTAAATTCTTGTATAATGCCTACTTGGAAAAATAAAGAATTTAGTGCACCTCAAAAATCCACGTTTCTATGTATTTTTCACTGTTGGCTAGTAGCTCGTTAGAGCTCTTCATAAATTACACGTATTATTTACGTCCGTCCAATCAGCGTGCCACAAAGGCTACTTGGTGAAGCATTGCAATTTAATTATTAATAAAATATTAATCATAAATTACTACGTACCTTCGGCACAGCTTTCCTGAAAATATTTAAAAATAATCTAAACTCTACAAGGTCCCGGTGAGCGCCAGGCCTATACTAG
>JAWWLR010000092.1:16483979-16495353 GCA_035041075.1 Acraspis erinacei | reverse complement strand
AACTGCGCATGCGCATTACCAATGATGCGCATCAGTCTCAAATACGCCATATGTGTCCCTCGAAACAGGGCTAAAATGCTCATTTTTGATGTGTGAGAGGCAAAAAATAAATTATTGAACTATAGTTATGATAACAGTGATTCTTCCTGAACATTATTTAAAAACATTGAAAATATAAAAGATTTTTAAATACATGATTGAGGACGGTTTTAAATATTAAGAGTTTCAAAATGGTAGAAGGCAGGCATCCTTTGGAAAATGATACCGATTTCAGGACTAGAAGAAACTGTAATATCTAGGTGTATCGTAACCTTCAAGGTTTCTTGGGAAAGAATTCTGTCCTTCGTGAGTATCTGTTGTCGCAGTTCAACTTCTGGAAGATTAATTTTTCATTTTGTGTCTCGGCGAGAGCTTTGGCTGATTAAAATCAAAAACCAAAACAAACATTGGAGCAAACTACCAAATGACTCTTGCATTAACTGAAAGAAAATAATGACCAGCAAAACAAAATGCGTCTCATTTTTAATGTCTGAAGCACTACATAACACCTGGTAGACAGTTTACGGACAGGGTCAGAAAGCTCGCCGACGTATTGTAGATTTATCATTAAACACTAAACAAAACTTAGATGCTGACAATAATGATGAAAATTATTGACTAAATAAAGTTTCCATTTGACACAAGTTAGAGATCGCGCCTGTTCAGAGATTTTCCCTATTTCTATCAAAACTGTTCCGAAGTCCTAGTACGGCGAAACTTTTTGTTCAAAGAGATTAACGAGATCCAAGATCAACTGAGAGAAGAGACTAAGAATGTCATTCGCTGCAAGGAGCTTTGTATTAGCGTCTCAACTTCTGAAAAGAAATGTCAAAAAAGTCATCCGTTTTCTATTTAAATTGCCTTTTGACATGTGAAAATTTGTCCGCATTAGGCCGAATCAAGCTTACATAACAAGCTACATCCTACAAGTGTCGGTATTGGTACATAACTTTTATAAATTCAAGGTGATACCGTATAACTATAAATCCCAAGGTAAGCAACTTTGATTTAAAAGGCTGCCAAATGCACAATGAAGAAACAGTTGAAACTCCATAACTATGCTTTCCTATTTGAACATTTCGCCATGGTTAGAAACTTACAGCGAAAAAAATGGACGGTCTCACAGAACTTTTTGTTTTAATTATGCAAACCGATTGGATGTTGAGGCATCAAGGATCATAAGGAACCTCCTTAATAACGAATTTGGAAAATTTCCATTTCGAAGATGTGCGAAATTGGCTTTTTATCAGAACTGTTTATTTGCGTGAACAACGTCACCATCTGCAATGCTAAGCCAGTCAGAAAATGATCTATCACGATTGTCTGATATGTGACATCAATTTTTTCTCAATTTACAGAACCAAAACTTTCATAAATTTAAGAAGACGGAATATCCATGTAGATTGCGTTAATCTTGTGATTTATCTGCGTATTAAAATTGCGGATATTGCGGCATCAACTTAATTTTTATTAAATGGATTACTGATGTCAACGGATAAAAATCGAATGAAATTTCGGATGTCATGCAAAAAAAGAATCCCAATTGAAATGAATTGGAAATGTGGAAATGGAGATTCGCAACTGAAAGCAATATGATTGCTAGGTTTTGCAATGAATCCCATTGATTTAAATGTGAAAATTTTTATTTTTAAAAGAACAATATAGTCTGAACCCGAAATTGCATAAATGTAAAAAAATCCTAAATATTAAAGTTAACCACTTTCTCAGTACAACTTTCAGCTTCAATTTTAACTCAGTCTACATTTTGGTTCAGAATTCTCAAAATTTCCGGATCAATAGGTAATATTTTTCGAATTCTTCAGAATGACGGCGAAGGTAAATCTATTTAGGAGTATAATGGAATGGAGGCTTCTAATGTGTCCCCTAAGGGTTTACATTTTTCTTTCACCCTCTTCCCTATTCCTTTAGACACCCACCAACACACTTACTTGGTGGTGGGATGGGGACCTACAGTTTAAAGTGGGTTTCGAACCACCAAGAGCAACAACCTTAAGTATTTAGAGAACCTTTTTCTCTAGAGGTACCGGTCCCACGACTCTCCGGAGGTGAACAACTCCCTTGCTTAGGCTAGTGTTCATCGCATGGGCCACCGAGGCTCTTCCAGAGTGCGAGGCGGGAATCGAACCCGCAAGCCGACATAGTAGGTCCAAAGCCTACGTTTTAGCCCCCACGACCATCGTCCCACTCTCATTTAGGAGTATAAAAGATCCCCATTTTTTCCAAATAGAGAGAAAAGTGATTTAAGCGTTAAGGAAGAATTGTGTTGATTGTCAAGATAATGAAACGCTATTATATTCATTAGATTTATTAGATACACTATGTAAATAGTACTTTGTTCGTTATCTCAAGAATTAGAGGCTTACAACTTGAACTTGGATATATTTATATTACATTTCCTAAACGATTCTAAGAATTTTAGTTCCTTCAATCACGGCTAACTTTGAAAAAATAAAGCAATTTCCTCAAATAGCGCTTCGCTACAGATAAAAACAAATTATCTAAACTATTTAAAAATGTTTTGGACATCTTTTTGAAAGAGTCTGCTAAGATTCAAAGACAGAAAAAATTATATTTGAGCCATGTAGTTAGAAAATCTATCCTTTTACAAGATCTTGAATTATGCTATTGTGGAAAAAAGTATTTGTTTTTAAATAAATTTCCTTCGTTACAGCTACCAAATCCTTCTTTACGTTTATTAACAATGAGCTGCAGCTTTTTCTTAAATGAAGCTTGAATAATTTGCTTTCATTCAGCAATGACTGTTTTTTCTTCATTTTTTCGAGCTTGTCTTTTATGAACACCTATTTTGTAGCCAATGTGCGAGAAGCTCTCAGAACAATTAATCTACACATGTAACGTTTTTAATCCAAGGACGAGTCGAATTCTGTTTACGTCTATGGTTTTCATCAGTTTTATGTCATTAACTTTCGGAAACGTGAAATTGTGTGTTTAGCAACCCAGTGCAGATTTTGTGTGAGTCACAGAAATGCAAAATTTATGGTCACTCATAGTAAAATAAACTGAAACTTCTTTACCGCCAATAATGCTCGTAAAGGGGATGTAAGAGACTCTATTTAATTAGCAACGTGCGCTCTTTCATGGACCGTTAAGAACAGTTTTTTTCGAAAACAGAATTTTAATAGGGTAGCAGTAATGCATTTATGAAGGTCTAGGACTTTTCCAATTTCCTAATTATTTGTTTGAACCATTCAATCCTAACATTTACAATGGAACCAATAACGTTAAAAGACATTTGCCTAGGAAAATTGCTCGTTCTTGAACTTTCGTTTCTATTCGCTGTGCCCAGAAGTTTCATCCAAACCCAATTCTAAAATTACTTTTCAATTTTTTTATACTTCCGGGTGCAAAGAGTTAATCACGTCTGTATGATCTTTCAGGAATCAACCATAAGTGTGATTAAATAAAGTCTGTAGCGACAAAGACTACAGGCTTCTCTCACTCCAATGAAAACATCACAAATTTGTCATAAACTATTCTTCTCCACACTTTCCTGCCCAATCATAAAACTTAAGCTTCCTTTAAGTCAATACGTTTTCTGATGCAATATAGTGGAACTCCAATGCTTAAATTCGACCGGACCTATCTTTCTACCATGTGAGATAGAACTGTTATTAATGTATTTGCATCAAAGTTTTCGATCGAATAAAACAATATTTGCAAACAATTTCGTAATAAATATCTTCTTTTCTTTACAACGTGGACTACGCTCTTATGTGACTGCATGTATATACGTTAATGCATTTTGTTTGGGAAAATAATATATTGACAGGATAATTTAAAACTAGTTTAATAAAAATAATACTTATTTCTTACATTTAGGCTAGAATTATCAAATTGCTTATAAAATGAACAAACATATGTCTATAAAAAAATGATAAGTTACAAGTATGTACCTCTTTGTTGTATGAGAAATTTTTTAGTATAACACCAGCAACAACGAAGACGACAGACACCATCGTAAAACTTATTTTTTGGGTGGGGAGGGTCTGCAAAAGTGGAAATAATGAGACACGTCATTGAAATGTTTAGACTTATTAATAAATGTTTAAAGAATGTATAAGAATGTAATAAAGAGAATGCACAAAGCTGAAAGCTTTTGAATAAAAGAGATTTCAAAATCACCAAATAACAGTTGTCAATGATTTTACCTCTAATTTTCGAAGGTTGCTCCTAAACTGTTCAAGAAGTATAAAGATTTAAGCCGTCAGATTCATAATACATTGGCTTTATTATTATATTCAAAAATGAGTTACATGCAAAAATTCAAGCCAACTTCACATTAAAAAGCATTTTCTATTTTAGTTTTACACTTTTTTAAATTGAATTAATAGTGTAAACGGTTGAGGTTTAAACGTTCCATTCTATAATACAATAGGATTTGACGCCCGGGGCCTACTGGAACTTCCATGACTTCATATGCAGTCAATTCTTTAATCATTCGGCTTTTGATATTTATTTTTGCACGTACTTTCATGTAATTGCGAGAACTAGTTGCATATATTCCAGCAAGAACTATACTAGTTTCCAATATTACAAAGATGTAACCATCGGATGTTGATAATACAATTTGTTATTCGGTTGAAATAGGCACATATACCCGATGGTTTGCGGCTAATTTAATAGGTATATCTACAGGAAAAGTGTATCTTCGAAGTTCAAATAGGCGGCGTGGATTCTTATATGGGCTCAGGCGAATAAATTGGGTCTGGTTAAGTCTATATCCAATACCGTCAGAAGAAGCAATTGTGGTAGGTGGAGCCGTGCTCCTAGTATGGCCTCGAGGAGACCTTGACCTCGGATGAAGAAAAAGCTCAACACGAGAATGAGGAGTGACAGGTGAATCTCTATCCGGAAAATCCCTGCGAGAAGAATGTCTGTCAGGAGAATTAGAAGGTTCACAACGAGGAGTATCAGGAACAGGTTGGTCATCAGGTAGAACCTCCAACTGTGAAATTAGCTCTGCGAAAAAATAGGGGCTACTTTTTTTAATATGTTAGTGAATAAAGAATGAGGGAATCAAGGTAATATGTTCCAACAGTCTTTTCTGCTTTAATCTGTTTCGCAAAAAAATATCAAGTATTGCTATGCATCGATAAAACAATGTTTAAATAGAATAGAAATAGTATACAGGGAGTACAACAATAAAAATGAAAATAAAATTGTAATAATCCTTCATTATCAACAAAAAATCTGACGCACACTCTCGTTGCTGAAAACCAAGTACCGAAGTTGAGATATCCAATTTTGATAGACATTTTTTTTAAGTAATTAAAGTATAGTCGAACTTCAATTTGAGCTCTGTTTCAGTTCTGACCATCGGCTCTAATTGAGCTGATACGTAATTCCTAGAAGGTGCAAAATACAATTATGGCATAAAATGAACTTACCTCTGAGTGGAATTTAATCCTAATTGAATGAGGCGCCTTATCTCAAATGATCACTACCACGCTTAAGATCCCAAATTCTGAGGGAAAATATTAAAACCCCAAACATATTCTGGCGAAGCCTCAAAATAATGCCACAGTATACGGACAACATAAAGGACATGGATAATGCCATTTTTCATTTGATGCTTTGAAAAACGTGGCGTAATTGGTGATTACCGGAGATACCCGGTCTTTTTTTATTTTATTCAGAACTTAATCTTCTTACCGAGCTACCCTCATGAAGAAGTATTACAGGAAATTTGAAAAATTAATAAAATTAAATAAAATTTCCCAGAATTCTCAAGATCTCAAGAGAGTTGAGAGTACTTGCAGGAATCTCACAAGATTTGAATCATTATTTTGAATCTAAAAGGATTTTAAGCATTATTATTTCTGTATTGAAGGGATGGTTCATTTAAGTCGCATATTGCTATGGATAACATGTATTAACAACCAGTGATAAACGGCAACTGGATTCAACGTTATTAGCAGTGCTAGCTTTTTCCTGGCCCATTTGTTGTCATTTGATTGGCATGGGAAGTGACAAGGGCTGTGTCCCTCGGCCAGCTTGCGCCCAAATAAAAAATGTTTTTTCGTTTAAAATTCAAATATTTTATTGCAAATTCGTCTTTTTGGTCGGATAAAATTGCTCTTGAATTAAAATAAGATTTTTTTAGTATTTATCTTTCTTTTTTTTAAATTCAACTACTTCCTTAGAAATTAAACTAGTCTTCTTAGATTATTCTGGTGGCTAAAAATTTAACTAATTTGTTTAAAATGATTTGCTTTGATGAAAGTTACTATCTCTTGATTAAAAAATGTATGTGATTTAAAAATTGTTCTAAAAAAATAGTTTTCTGGTTTACTTAAGTGATAAATATGACATTATATCCATACTTACATATTCAATTACCAACAGAATTAAGGGAAGCAGTAAAAGCAAGGAATAGAATACTGGCGGTGATCTTCATTTTTTATTATGGAAGTTGACAGTAGATGCCAGCAGATCGGAGTAGAGGACTGTAGATGACAATCTTAAGGGTGACTTCCTGAACTGATATGATGCCAGAATAATCCCTTTTCGCATTGGATTTTGCAACCACTGCAACGACAAGCTGCAGATGAAAAGTTGCAAGCAAAATTAAGACCAATATTGGAAAGCAGGCATCTTCTTAAAGAGAACGCCGATTGCAGGACTAGAAGAAACAATAACATTCAGGTTTACCCTTCTCAAGATTAGGCAGAAATCAATGCTGCCCTTCGTAAGTATCTGCCGGCGCAGTCCAACTTCTCGAACATCAATTTGTCATTTGATGGCATGGCGAGAGCTTTGACTGATTAAAATCGAAAGCTAAAACTGTCAATGGAGCAATTGACCAAATGACGCTTGCATTAACTGAACGAAAAGTTTGGCTAAGCGAAACAAAATGCGTCTTCTGTTCAGTGTCTGATTCACTACATAACACCTGGTACACAGTTTACAGAAAAGTTTAGAAAGTTCTCCCAGGAACTGAGGATCTATCGTCCCAGAGTAAACATGTCAAAGCTTCTGATAGTAATGCAGAAAGTTATTGACTAAATACAGGTGGCATTTGACGCAAGGTGGAGAATACATAAGAAAGAGGTGTGGGTCATTAAGAATGAACAGTTTCTCGCTGGCCCATCGCGCCTCTTCTGCGATCTCCCTATTTCTGTCGAAGCTCTACGCAAGCTCTAGGTGGGAGCTTTGTATTTACGTCATAACATCTAAGAAGAAATGTCGATAAAGTAATCCGTATTCTGTTTCAATTGCACTTTTGCGAAGTGGAAATTTGTCCGCCTTAGGTCGAATCTAAACATTTCGTCATAGTTATAAATTTACAGCCGAAAAAATCACTGTCTTACCCAACTTTTTGTTTAAATTATGCAAAACAATTGGGTTTTAAGGCAACAAGGAACCAAAGGATTCTCCCTCACAACGAATTTGTCAAATTTACAATCACAAGATGTGCGAAATTGTTGTTTTATCAGAACTGTTTCTTTGTGTGAGTAATGTCACCTCCTACAACACTGAGACAGTTTAGAAAAAATATCTATCGCGATTGTCTCAAACATGAAACCAATCAAACGTATTACCCACGCGTCAAAGGATAAAGATATATTCACATGTCGGATGTCCTGTAAAAAAATCACAATTGTGCTGCATTGTGTATTGATTCCAATATATTTCGATTGAAAAATTTTTATATTTAAAATAACAACATATTTTGAACCCGAAATTGCATAAATGAATAAATATTCCTAAATATTAAAATTAACCACATTCTCAGTACCAAAAATCTGAAACAAGTGCTTCTTTACTATTTACTTTGATTAGTGACTATTCTAAAAATTCTCCTTGATTAGCAAGTCCTCGCTTGACTTGAATAGAATGTCTGTTACCAACCGGGAAGGTTCCACCAACAAAAATCGAATGAGAGACGGCATAGACCAATTAAAACATTGCTTTTGAGTTTCCCTGGATATTGCACACTCAATTATCCACTGAAATCACAAGTAATAAGATATTCAGCGAGCACAACATTCTTACCACAGATCACATGCGCCTTCCCGTTTATTCTTCGATTACTTAGTATTCTTAGATCCCGATCTCATTTAGTCCTCCTTACTGCATAGAGCTGCTCTCCAAGATCATCTCACCTCACCTATAAACTATAAATCTATTGAATCCTTTAACTTGTAACTTGATTAGGATTTTCCTTAGAGGTGAAGCCTGTGACTAAAATCTTTCTGACCGAGAAATTATTACTTCATTTGAGATTAAGCTTCTAGACCCCATACCATCACCATGCGGGTAATAATAACGCTTTTCCTTGTTTACATTTTATTTTTTAGAGACTTCTCGAAGCTTGTTTACAACAACAGTTCGATGGGCAACTCACTGAGAAATCTGGGAATCTCAAAAACTATGAATGTGGCAGTCTATCGAATTCGCATGGAGAGTACTAAGATTTCTTTGAGATTTCCGGAAGTAGCCATATCTCCAATACTTCTCACCATTGGGACACTCCAGGAGAAATCAGACTCGGCTCAGCTCGGCGGTGTTCGGATGAAGTCGGTCGTTAGTTCGACTGTCCGATCCAGGGTGTGCATCGCGAATAAGTAAATTCTTCGTGGTGTGAATGATCTACAGTTAGCGAAAGATTTCTAAGAGTTCCAAAAGTTCCTCAAAAACCTCTTCTAAGACTTCCAGCGCAGCAATCTGAGATTTTCCACTGACTAGCCTCTCGCAATAGGTACCGGTTCGGGACTACAATAGACCAGCGTACCAGCCTTATTCCATATCTGCAATTTGCGGCAATTGCACATATTCAAGTAAATTAACCAGAGATTTTTTTTATTTCAATTTAGTAATTGGACTTTGAATACAATTTAACATGTTTGAATTGAATTGCTTGTTACGAGAAATGTCGACTATCGATTTCATTGTATTTTCTTTAACAAATATGTTCTATAATCCCCCTGAAATAAGTTCAGATTGAATCCATATTCATTTCGGATAAACCTAAATCGAGTTTGGAAAGAAAGCCATTAAAATATAATGCAAATCACCTCGGAAAATTTTGTATGTGCGGAAAGCTTGCATTTTTTAAATGTATATTGCGATATATATTGCGGATATTTAGATATCGTTGGTTACCTTGATGAAGGTCTGGGATAGTTGATATAAATAATCAAATAGTTTACCATGTGCACAACAGAACTTGCTGAAATCGGAAATCGGAACTTGTGCTTTGAAGAAATGTAAATCCGGAGATGGATTTTGTTCAGATAATAGACAAGGGGTACCCCTCGAACTTCTATTTAACAGAACTGGAACTGGAACTGGTAATGGGTTGAAGACTCTCTAACAGGTTTCAGGAACTAGATCTTAAGTTGATTTAGATTTTTGTTGATTGGATATGAGTGAAACTGACTGATACCGACTGGGACTCATTCTTAATGACTGTTACTCCCTGGAACTGATCTTTCCAGCAGAATAGACTTCCAACTGAACTGGCACTGCGGACAGATTTTTACTTCAACTGGAGTTGATTTAACTTGAGTGTGTTCTTTGTCTTGGGACTTATAGGGTTGATCCTCGTGAAGAAAGGTCCAGAATTCACAAGTATGAACTGATGCAGCAGAGCCCCCGCACTGGCGAATCTGAGGACAGAACTATGAATTGCAACTCCGAACTGAAATTGAGGGTACATGACACCTCCTTTTATACTCGAGTGGAGGTACTTTGGTACAACCCCTTTCCAAGAGTCCTTCTAGAAGTTTCTGCTGCAAGAAAAAGGTCCAAGTGTAATCTGTAATACTAGAGTGGGCGAAACTCGGTTCCATCCTTTTTCACTTGTTCTTCCAGAAGATTCTGTTCCGAAGGATTTTTAAGAAAGGAGAATTACAAATAAAAGAAGTTACAATTGTCAATAATTCATTCTATAATTTTAAAAGATGCGTGATAATACAGTACAACCTGCATTTAATGTCGATTTTGAGGATGAGCGTGACATTACATCCAGAGTCTCGGAACTATTTTATCTCTCTCCAGCTTTTTCTTTCTTATTTCTCTTTCTGTTTTGTGACGCTTGATTGAGTACCACACTTCCTCCAGAAGCCCCTCTTTCCATCCGCACCGCGTGGCGTCAATTGTCGGAAACATGAAATGGATGATCACGTAATCCAGGTTACATGGTATATGCAATTATGAGTTACGAGTAAAATTTTAAGATAAATTGGTATTAAATACAATTTTATTTTTACATTTTTTTTTGTAATTGCACTAATGGGATGGACGGTTGAGGTTTATGCGCTCTACTTTAAAAAAAGATATAACTTCCTTATATTGGCCTACAGGAATTTCCCTGATTTCATCTTGCGTCATTAAGGTAACCCTGCCACTTTCCATGTTTATTTTTGCACGTGATTTATTGCGATTGTTAGGGTTACGTGTATATAATCCAGCAAGAACTCTATCACTCGCCAATATTGCAAAGACGTCACCATTGGATGTCGTTAATACAATTTGTTCTTCGGTCGGCATGTGCACAAACTTATTCCGTGGTCTAAGTAATCGAAGTGGATTATTTGCAGGAAAAGTGTATCTTCGAAGTTCAAATAGGCGGTGCGGATTCACATAGGGAGTTATCCGAATCAATTCAAGTTGGTCAAGTCCAATTCTAGTTCCGTCACGAGAACTAATCGCGGTGGGTGGGACCATGCCGCTAACATCACCTGGAGGATATCTGGAGCTGGAACGAATAGAAGTTTCAGCAGGAGCTTCACGATGAGGAACATCAGGAATAGGTTCGCCAATAGGTGGACTTTCGAATTGTGAACTCAATTCTGCAAGAAGAAAGTAGGTCACATTTTTTTAAGTACGCTGGCATATCAAGACTGAGAGTATTGAGGAAAAATTTTCCTGGGAAACTTATTGAAAGCTACGAACAGTTTTATTTGGAATTTTATTTGCAGTTGAATTCTTCAAGAACAGAAAAAACTTTGCAAAATCGTTCGTAGCAGCCGTATAGAAAACTTCTGAATGCAATAAGGATTAAGTTTAAAATCGCTTTGACATTAATTTTAAAACGCTCCTTTGGATTTGAAGAACACATTCTTATCATGCATTTTGTGCTGTGGTTCTGCCTCAATTTGGGGCTACATATTTAAATGTTGGAAAATAAAATACAATTTTTATCTTTAATTATTAATTTAAAATTTGTTTTTAATTTTTCATTCAATTTTATTCTCAGATACACAGAAAAATGTATTATTTCAATAAATTTATAGTATGGCAATTCATAATATGCAATAGTATTATATCATTGTTTTTTTTTAATTAT
>JAWWLR010000092.1:16394901-16409329 GCA_035041075.1 Acraspis erinacei | reverse complement strand
TTTTTTAATTCGGTTTTTCTAGTGGAAAAAAACCTATTTAATTATTGGTTAAAAACTTGTATTTTTTAGTTGAAAATCCATATATTCTATTGAAAATTTAATATTTTGGTTAAAAATTTAAATATTTAATTAAAGAATCATATTTTCATTGAAAGTGAATTTATTTCGTCAAAAATTTAACTATGCTTTTCTCTCTTTTTTTGTAATTAAAAATTAATTTTGAATGCCACATTCAGTGTTCCATTTTGGGTTCTAAATTCATCTTTTGTAATTGGAGATTTAACTATTTACGGGAAAATTTTAGTCTTTTGTTTTAATTTCGTCATTTTGGTTGAAAATTTAACTCTTTTTTTTTTTAATTCGGTTTTTCTAGTGGAAAAAAACCTATTTAATTATTGGTTAAAAACTTGTATTTTTTAGTTGAAAATGCATATATTCTATTGAAAAACCATAGTTTTGGTTCAAAATTTCAAGATTTGATTAAAAACTCGTAATTTCTTTTTCTAACATTATTTTTTTTACTGAAAATTCAAGTTTTACATTTTGAGTTAAGAATTTATTCTCCTATTTTTTAATTCATATTTTTAACTGAAAATTTAACTATTTGGTTAAAAATGATTGCTTTTACTTAAAATTGCATTTCTTTGTTTGAAAACCTAACTATTCATTAAAAATTTGAGCTTTTAAAAAAAATTAATTCTCTTAACTGAAAAGGTCAGTATTCCAATTTTATTTCCAAACTTATCCTTTTAATTGAAATTTCAACTAACTAATTTAGAATTAACATATTTTGTTCCAGAACCCTGTTTATAATATATTTGTGATTGTTTTTTTTTTAATGGTTATAAAAATCATAATTTATCTTTACGCAATTTTTGTTAAAAAATTAATCTTCTTGAATGCAAAATTCATTTATTTGTTTCAAAATTCATTGTTTTATTGACTAGAGTAACTATACAATTTTTTGTTAAAAACTTATCTTTTTTGGAAGAAAATTCATGTATTTCATTGAAAATTTAAAATTAATTACTGTATTAAACATTCGTAATTTTAATTGAAAATGCATTTAATTGGTTTAAAATTTTAATATTTTCTGGTCTCTTTTTTTGGTTTAACTAAAAATAATTATTAATTAACGCTCTCTGCCTTTCATTTTTGGTTTCAAACTTACCTTTTTTTATTTGAAAATTAAAGTTTTTTTATTTATATTATTTTTCTTCTGAAAATATAAGTAGGGTTTGGAAAATTCTTTTTTTATAGTTGTAAACAACTATTCAATTTTTGGTTAAAAACTTATATTTTTTAGTTGAAAATGAAAGTATTCTATTGATAATTAATATTTTTGGTTAAAAATTCAAATATTTGATAAAAAATTCATAATTTTCATTAAAAATAAATTTATTCGGTTAAAAATTTAACTAACATTTCCTTCCATTTCTTTGTAGTTAAAAATTAATGTTGACGACCACTTTCAGTATTTCTTTTTTGGTTCAAAATTCATCTTTTGTAATTGAATACTTAAACTTTCATATTTTTTACTCAAAAATCCTTTTTCTCGAATATCAAATTCATTTATTTGGCAGGAAATTCCACTATTTTGTTGAAAATTAATCATGTTGTTTCATTTAAAGTAACTATACAATTTTTCGTTAAAAACCTATCCTTTTTATAGGAAAATTCATGTATTTTATTGAAAATTTCAAATTAATTACTTAATTAAACATTCATTATTATAATTAAAAATGCAATTATTTGGTTCAAATTTTAACTATTCTCTGGTCTCTTTTCTTCTTTTTTGTTAAAAATTAATAGTAAGTGACATTGTCAGTATTCCATTTTTTATTCCAAATTCATATTTTGCAATTGAAAATTAAGATTTTTTTAATGTTTGTACTTTTTATTTTGAAAATTTAAACAGTTTTTTAAATTATTTTTTTCTAGTTGAAAACGACTATTCAGTCGTTGGGTAAATACTGCTATTTTTTAGCTGAAAATGCATATATTTTAATGAAAATTTATCTTTTTGATTGAAAATTTAAATATCTGATTAAAAATTCATCATTTTCATTGAAAATGAATTTATTTGGTTAAAAATTTAACTTTCAGCAATTCAGTTTTGGTTCCAAATTCTTCATTTGTAATTGGACATTTAACTATTCACTGGAAAGTAACTTATTTTTTTAAATTTCGTCTTTTTTGGTTAAAAATTCGTTTTTTTCCAGTTAAAAACAAATATTCATCGTATTGGTTGAAAATGTACATATTTGATTAAAAATTTATTTTGTGGTTTAAAAATTCTTATTTTTCTTTTTGTTTTAAAATTCATCTCTTTCAAAAAAAATTCTTTATTTGGCTAAAAATTTTACTACTTTATTAAAAATTAGTTGCTTTTTTGTATTTAAAGTAACTATTAAATTTTTCGATAAAACTTTGGTTGAAGATTCATCAATCAAGTTGGAAATTCATTCTTTTGATTGAAAATTCTTATTTTTTGTATTTAAATCAATTTCTTTAACTGAAAATTTAATATTTGCATTTATCGTTAAAAGTTTATCTTCTCAGTTACAATTTGAAATATTTTGTTGAAATATTTTAGTTCCATTAGAAAAATGCAGTTAACGGAAAATTTATTTAATTTTTGGTTGAAAAATTAACTTATTTTCTGAATGGTGGTAAAAGATTCAACTATTTTTTTTTAAATGCATCTTTTCCGATAAAAAAATCAACACTCTTGATTAGAAATATAGAATTATTGATTAAAAATTAAAAGTTTATTAAAAAAAGCGTTTCTTTGACAGAAGATTTAATAATGCAACTAAGAACTTTTTTCTTGGTTTAAACTTGAAATATACTTCTCAATTAAAAAAAAAATAAATTATTAGACCTGAAAACGTAGCTATTTCACTTTTGGTGTAGGTATGTTGAAATTTTGGATTTTGGATACAAGATTCAACTCTTTGATCAAAAATTCAATTATTTTGTGAAAAATTCCATTTTCCATTGAAAGTTCATCATTTAGTCGATTATTTATTTATTTCGTTACAAAATTCACTTCTTTGTCGAAAACTATTTTTTTCTGTAAATAAATTTCTTTGTCTGAAAATCAAATGAGTTCATTTTTCGGATAAAAATGTATCTTTCTTGGTTAAAAATTTTTCTATTTTGTTGGAAACTTATCATGTTTTGATAGGAAATTAATATTCTTGGTTAAACATTAATCGTTTTGGATAAAGTCTAAACTTTTTTGTTAAAAATTAATTTCCTTTATTTTAAAATTAGTTTTTGCAACTGAAAAATAAAATATTATATTTTTTTGTTATAAATTGATCTTTTTTAATTTAATATTCTATTATGTGGTTAAAACTTCATGAAAAATAACATTTTTGTTAAAACTCTTGCAGTTGCCTCTAAGTTGATATTTTTTATTTATAATTTGTTCATTAAATTTTATATTGTATTTAATTTTTTTATATTTAAAAGCACATTTGGTAAAATGAACAAGAAAAAAAGGAATCGGGTTTTTTTCTACTGAATATTTTTTTGTTTATTTAAACAGAATTTTTTTAAATTGTAATAAACATGGTAATAACATGGTAAAAATAATAACATGGTAATAAACAATAATTCCAATACGAGAAAATTTTTTTTGAACCACTTAAAACAATCTGGTTTATCATGGGATTTAATTATAATTTTGATTATTTAAAATTTTTTATTATTGAAATTTTGTTTTATTTATTGAACATTTTTATATTTATTGATAAAGAGAAATTCAATGTCTGTTTATAATTGAGTGTTCTTTTCCAACACCAAATTGCTTTTGCAATATTCGACCTCTGACCTCAATTAAAAAGTTAACACTTAATTAGTTTCGTGCGACACAAAAATTTCACATTTTGCTTTTATATAAATTCTGTTGATTTAAAAAATATTCAGTGATGTAAATTAGCTTATTTTAACTAGTTTGTTGTTTGATGACTTTTGCTTATTTTTAGTTCAACTTTATTCATAATATAGAAGAAGCTACTTATATACAAAAATTATTTGTTTAAACAATTATGTTTGCTAATTCGCATTAATTACTTCATCACGCTAACTCAAAAGTGAAAAAAGATTTAAAAATTTAAAAATAACTAAAACTTTCTACCATTATTTAAAGTTAATAGTATACAAAATAATAATAAATTGTGTAAACAAATATTTCTGTTGACTGCAATTAATTTTCACCTCACTTTCATTGAAAAATAATGAATAGTAGGAAATTTCAGAAAAAAACTGCTGCAATTTAATATTGCTACAGGAAGAGATATTTATAAACAATTATAATTTTTATAAATAATTATGATTTATCAATTGCATTAATTATTACCTCGCTATGAGTGAAAAGTAGACAAGAATTTGAAAATTTTAGAAAAAACCGTTGCCTTCGGGGATTATTTAACCAAAATATTATTAAAAATAATAATAAATTATGTAAACAATTATTTTTTCTAACTTTTTTTTTTTTTTTTTTTGAAAATTTAGAAGTAAAACTTTTCATTTTTCTAAGATTAAAAAATTTGAGAAAAAATCTAATATGTTTCAGATAAATTACAAATTTTGAAAAAATTGTTGACGTAATTTAAATCTTAAAAAGATTTCAATAACTTTACAATAAAATGCAGAGTGCTGAAGATTTAAAAATAAAATGCAGATTTTTGAAAATTTTTAAATACATTTTTTTCATTGTTTTCATCATTTTGAAATGTTAACATTTTTTTTAGTTTACTAGGAAAATTTTAAATTATTGCTTTTTTATATTGAAAAATGTTTTTAAACGAATATTTTAAAAAGTTTCTAAAAATTTCTAAAATTTTCCAAAATTTCCAGAAGGAATCTACAGTATTTTTAGGAGAATTTTTATTTTTTTAAAGATTTTAAAATCATTTTAGAACTAATTCGAATGATTTAGAAAAATATTTAAAAATTTAGAATAAATTTCAAAAAAAAATTTTAATCTGGCCATAATTTTACAAGCTAGATCTTTAGAGATTTAGAAAAAGGATTTAACGAATAAAATTTTTTTGGATTAGTGTCAAGAGAAAAAATATTTTCTAAGATTCCTCGAAAAATTAAAAAAAAATTGTATTCGAAGTGATTATATTTTAAAGAAGTTTTACAAAGATTTCAAAGATTTTCCAAGATTTCTGAAAATTTCAAAAACAAATCTGGAAGATTTTTTGCAATTTTTATAAAGATTTTTCAAAATTGAGAAAACATTCAAGTGTTTTTAAAAGATATCCAGAAATACTAGAAGCTTTAAAAAGATCAGAAATATTTTTATACATGAAAAGATTTCCGAAAGTTTATAAAACATTATTTTATTTCTTTCAATCTTTTAAAAATCCTGAACTTCTTTTAAACTTAATTATATTTTTCCGCATGTTTGGTCAAATACTTTAAAAGATTAAATTTGTTACTAAAATTTTATATTTTCTTTCTCATGTGGTGTGAAATCCCTGCAATCAAAAAGCTCAAATTTTAAAGTTATTTTCATTTTTCATTTTATTTTTATTGTTCATTTTATTTTATTTTTATTTTTCATTTTATTCATCTTCTTAATGAATGATTATGTTATATTATTTAACAAAATCAATTTTCAATTTAAAAAAATGTTTTGTTGACAAAATATTTACATTTTCAAAAACAACAAAAAACGAATTATCAACCGAAGAGATCAACACAGAAGTTGATTATTTAAGCCGGAAGATTAATTTTATGCAAATGAAATAAATAAATTTAAAAAAAGTAGATGAGTCTGTAAATATGTGAATTTTCAGCAATTTCTAACTTTAAAAAAAATCGTTGAAGATTTTACTAAAAATAAATGAAGTTGTAACAAAAAATTTGAATTTTAAATCTCAAAGATAAATTTTTCAGCAAGAATATTGATTTTCTGCCAAAAATCACAAATTCTAAACGAAATAATTTAATTTTTAACAAGAATATTAAATTTTCAAACCAAAAGGTCAAATTATCCAGAAAAAGGTTGAATTTTTAACACAAAAGAAAAATTTTTGCGTGAAAGTTAAATTAGCGTGAAAATAGTTTCATTCGTAATAAAAAAAAAATAATTTTTAACCGAATAATTATACTTTGTACGAAATTGTAAACTCTTTAAGGAAATCAGTTTAATTTAGACCCAAAAAGTTCCAATTTCAATCGAAAAGTATGAATTTTAAACCGAGAAGATTATTTTTCCAGGAAAGATAAAAATGTAAATAAAAGTACAATTTTCAATAAAAAATTAACATTGTTAGTTAAAAAAATTCAATTCGAAAAATGATTCGAAAAATTGATTAGTTTTTTAAAAGCGAAATAGTTCAATTTTTCACGAAAGAGTAAACTGTTAAAAAAAATTAATTTTTGACAACTTTTAACTTTTATCCAACTAGTTGAATTTTATCAAAAAAATATGGATTTTAAACCAAACAGATACAAGTTTAACAAGAAAGGTAAAGGCTTCTCTGAAAAACACAAATTTTCAAAACGATTCATTAATTTTTAACAAAGCTATTGAATTTTAAAGGCAAAAGGAATAATTTGCTACAAAAAAGTTGAATTTTGAACCTCAAAATATGATTTTTATAATAAGAAATTACATTTTTTATCTAAAAATCAAAATTTCATGAAAAAAGTATAGTTTTTATGAAAAAGGTAATTTTTAACCAAATAGTTAAATTTGTATCCACTTTTTAAATCCTGAACTAAACAGGTTAATTCTAGCCTCTAGAGTTGTATTTTTAATCAAAATGAATAAATTTTCCGACAAAAAATTGTTGACCAAAAGTTTAGACCTTCAACCTAAAAGATAAATTTTGTAGCAAAATTATTCATTTTCTACCAAAAAACACGAATTTTTAATAAAATACATTAATTTGCAATAAAAATGTTAAATTTTGAAACCAAAATGAAGAATTATCTACCAAAAGTTTAAATTTTCAACACAAAAATATGATTTTCTGACAAAAAAAATCAATTTTCTACAGAAAATTTAAATTCTCATAAAAATTGTTTAGCTTTTAAAAAAAAATCTAATTTTCATCCTAATAGAGTAATTCTTCACCCCATTTTTAAGTCCTCAAACGAGATTAATTTTGACCCAAGCAGTCAAAAAGGATTAATTTGCAACCAAGAAAAATAATTTCGTAGAAAAGATAATTTTTCAATGAAAGCATGATTTTATAGACGAGATTGAACAAACAATTAATCCAAAAAACAAATTTTTTTAACGAAGTACATTAATCAAAAAATAAAAACGTTTAATTTTCAATTCAAAAATATTACTTTTTAACAAAAAATTAATTTTCTGTTGAAGAGTTAACTTTTCCATAAAAATAGATTAGTTTTTAATTAAAAAGTTACTTTTTAACCAAATAGATTAATTTTAAACCCAATTTTTAAATCTTGAACCTAGCCATTTTTTTACCCAAGCAGTCAAAAAGTTTTGATTTTCTACCATGAAAATTAATTTTCTAGTTTCAATCAAGTTTCAATAAAAGTATAATTTTTTAGACGAAAATGGAATAGTTGCACTGTTAGTTGGAAAAAATAATTCTGAAACAAATATAGAACGAATTTTCAAAACATAGTCACTTTTTCAATAAAAGAGATGAATTTTCACCTAAAATCATAAATCTTAAAAAAAAGAAATTATCGACAAAAGAATTAATCTCAAAAGATGATTTTTCAACCCAGAAGATTAATTTTCTGCAAATTAAGTAATAAAATTTTCAATCAAGGAGATAAATCTAGACAAAAAAATTCTAACAAAATAGTTCCATCTTCAACAAAATAATAAAATTTTCAATATCTTTTAAAATGTTAGAAAATTAAAAATAATGGATAACATTAACATGGAAATATAAATTGAATTAAATTTCAGGCCACTATTATAAATTTATTTTGCACCCGTAATTACGGGTAAGGCGAGTAGCAGACACGCGTTATTTTTTTTAACGATTTTTTAATGAAAACGGTCATGACATTTGAGAGTCCACTTCGTTAATGAACGCATGACAAATTCACCTCGTTAGCTCAGACTTAACTCCTACAAAACTTTCGATTTTCTTCCGACACCTAATTAACGCGCGCATAGTCATGAATTTTTATGGTCATTTTCAATTTTATTATTTAAAATGCAAATTACTTTTTATTTTTTGTATAATTAATTTTAAATAATTTTTTATGTAATTGTATATGACATAAGTAAAATAAATGAATTTTTAAGAAAATATTCGACTTGTCAATTCAAAAAGATAGTTTTTTAAATAAAAATAGAAAAATTTAATTTTCAATTAAAATAATTAGTTTTTAACCAAGGAAAACAGCATTTTGAACACAGGGTAATTTAATTTTCGATCCAAGTGATAAATCTTCTATAAAAAATAAAAGCTCAATAAAAAGTGTAGCAGTTGATATTTTTACAAAAAAAAAGACGAATGTGTTACAAAAAAAGTTGAATTTGAAAAGTGAAAAAACATATTTAAAAAGAAATTTTATAAAAAATTTATATTTGTAACCAAAGAAATTAGATTTAACTAAAATAATGAATTCTCAACCAAGACTAAAATTAATTTTTTAACCAAATATTAAAATAAATTTGTGACACAGTAAATGAGTTTTCAAAGAATGTGATTACTTGTCTGCTAACGAAAATAAATTTAAAAAAATGGAATAGCTGAATTTTTAAATGGAAAAATTAATTTTTAATTTGAAAAAATTAATTTGCAACTCAAAAAATTCACTTTTCAGCCAAAAAACTTTTTCTATTAAAGGAGATTGATGTTTAAACAAATACACGAACTTTCCAAAAAATTTTGAATTTTGTATGAAATATTCAACCTAATAGTTAAATTTTTAAACAACGAAATTAATTTTCAGCAGAAAAAAATAATTTTCTACCAATAAAGAGTATTTTTTAACCAAAAAAAAAATTAATTCGTTACCAAATTTTGAATTTTTAAAGAAATACTTGAACCAACAGCCTAAGTTTCAAGAATAAATTAATTATAAGCCGAAATAATTAATTTTTGGTAAAAAAATTAGATTTTCTACCAAATAAAAGAATTTTCAAACTACAAAGATGAATAGTTTGACCAAAAAGTTGCATATACAACAAAAATAAAATTTCGACCAAATTAATTTAATTTTTACGTAAACAAGGTGCGTTAAAATTATATTTTTAAACAAATAAATCAATTGTTAACTAAAATGATAAATTTTCAAACAAGCAAATTAATTTTTTTTACCAAAAAGATAAATTTTCAGCCTAAATATTATTATATAATATTATATTAATTTATTATTTTCAGTTTAAATAATCATATAATTAAATTAATTAATTCATTTAATTCCAAATGTTTATCAAGAAAGAGAAATTTTCGACAAAAAATTGAATACCAACATTTTTAGGTAGAAAAATTAATGTTTAATTTTAGAAAACAATTTTTTTTAAACTAAAAACTGATTTTTCAACAAAAAAACTGATTTTTTAATAAA
Source organism: Acraspis erinacei (assembly GCA_035041075.1). Taxonomy (NCBI): domain Eukaryota; kingdom Metazoa; phylum Arthropoda; class Insecta; order Hymenoptera; family Cynipidae; genus Acraspis; species Acraspis erinacei. The sequence goes on along the minus strand of JAWWLR010000092.1, from coordinate 16,399,789 downwards.
TGGGATTATTTTTAACAGATAAATGAATTTTCAAAGTAATAGTTAAAATTTTAAACAACGAATTGAATTTTCAGCAGAAACGAAATCAATTTTCTGCAAGAAAAAAGTATTTTTAACCAATTTTTTAATTTTCAACCAATAAATTAAGCTTTAACCGAAATAGTTTTCAACCTAATAGTTAGATTTACTACTAGATAAATGAATTTTCTAAGTACAAAGAAGAATTTTTTACCAAAAAGTTAAATTAAAAAAAATGAAATTTCAACAAAATCAATTTAATATCGATCCCAAAAAGGGCGAGTTATAGTTATATATTTAACCAAAGAAATCAATTGTTAACTAAGCTGATAAATTTTCAAACAAGCAAATTTTTTTTCCTTAAAATGTAAATTTTCAGCCTAGAAGATTTACAGTTTAAATAATAATTAAATTTAATTAATTAATTAATTTAATATCTAATGTTTATAAAAAACAGAAATTTTGGACCAAAAAAATGAAGTAGTTAAATTTTTTGGTAAAAGAATTAATTTTTAAAAATGAATTAATTTTTACCAAAAAATATCAACATCCTGGTTAAACTTTTAACTAGAATTTGGAACAAAAATTCAATTTTAATAAAAAAAAAGAATGATCAATATTCAAGAAACAAATAAAAATAATTTTTAACAAACTGGTTCAAATTTTCAACACAAAAGACGAGTTTTCTACCAAAAAAGGACAAATTAAAAAGAAATAGATAAATTTTCAACAAAGTACATTAATTTTTAAACGATTAGATTAATTTTCAGCCAGGATGATTATATGTCTTCATAAAATAGAAAAATTTCTAACAAAACATGAAAAAGTTATATTTTTAGACAAAAAAATTAAATTTTCTGTTAAAAGATTTTAACTTATAAAGTGAATTTTCATCCTAAAAGACTAATTTTCCAGCAAAATTGGTCAGTTTTCCGCAAGATTCGTGAATTTTGAATTTTTAAAGGAATATTCAACCGAATATTTAGTTACATTTTCAGCCAAAGAAGTTAATTTTTAACTAAATAAAATAAATGGGAAATTAAACATGAAAATTTTAAACTTTTAGTTGAATAAAATTGTTGACAGAAGAAGAATTTTTCAACAAAATAGTTAAATTTTAAATATTGAACTATAACTATAAATAATTCAACTAAAACGATGATTCGTTAACCAAAAAATTAAATTTTTAACAACGTAGATCAACTTTTAAATAACTAATTGAATTTCAAACCAAAAAAGGTTTTTCAATCGCTATTCACCAAATTGAAGATCCTGTAAATTCTAGATTATTCCATTATTCTTTCTAAGAGGTATTTATCTTAAAAATAATAATTTTAAATAATATCTAGAAAAAAATGGTGATTTTTTTGGCTTTTAGAATTATTAATTAAGTATGAACAAAAAAGGTAATTAATTAACAGTGTTCTAATTTCCTACAAATGAGGTATTAAATCAAGACAACAAATTATGAAATTTAATTCATGTTCGAGTCCAGATTATAACAGGAATAGTGGGTTAATAATCGATTATAATAGTGGTGAATGATTTATGAAAAGGGCTATCCTGATAATTGAGGTAATCAATTGTACTGTCTCAGAAATACTGGTTGCGACTACTTTTTTTCAGGCAGGATTTTCTAAGGAAAATTTTTTTTATTTATTTATAGTGAAATTAATTGCATTTTAATAAACAACCATTTAAACCACACAATAGATGAACCAATCTAAAAAAAATTGTAGTAAAGCAAATAAGAATTCCCTAGTTGTATAATCACACATCAGATTAACAAATTAAAAAAATTAATTAATTAAAAACTGATCAAATAAAAATGTAAAAAATTCGAACTTTTTCTAAATAAATTTTAATTTATGTAAATTGAGTATTGGTTGCTTCCTAGCCAAACTCAGTTCCCTTTGTACATAATAAGGTTTAATAAAATTATTTTATTAAATAACAAAATTTGTTAAATAATACCTAATACACCAAATTAATAAACGAATAATGATCTTTATGTATTTATCAGGTTTTGTTATTTCTGTAATTGTTATAAACAAATGGATAATATTTCCAACAAAAATAGTTATGGATATAAATAAATTAACCTATACCGCAAAATATCTTTTTTGATATTTAGTTTATATCTCAATTATTTTTTAGAAAATATAACAATTTTTTTAACAATAAATCTTCTTTAATAAAAATACCAATATTTCATTATTTGTTAAAAATTTATGATTTGTAGTTGAGAATTGGCTTCTTTGTTGAAAATTAATGTTTTCTTAATTGATTCAAAAATCGTTTTTGTTAAAAATTGAAGTATACTGTTAGAAATTTTTTTTCAACATTCACCAAATGAATTCAAACCTTATCTTTTGCCTGTTAAAAATTCTGTGAAATTTTAATTGAAAATTTGAAAATTCAGTTGAACATTTATCTTTTTTGGTGGAAAATTCAACTACTTAATTAAACGTTGAACTAATTTATCAAAACTTAATTTTTTGTATTCAAAATTAATTTTTATTTTCGTAGAAAATGAAACTACTTTTTTCAAACTTCAAAGATTTTTTTTAATTCACTCTTTTTGTAAAAAATTAGTATATTAAGTTGAAATGTAAATGTCCAATTTTATGCTTCAAAATTGATCTTTTTACTAGAAATTTAACTGTTTTGTTAAAGATTCGTATTTTTATGTAGAAAATTAGTTTTTATTTTCAGGAATTTATTTTTTAAGTTAAAACTTAATTATTTCCTTATTATTTAAAAATTGCGATTTTTTTAGCCAAAAGTTAAATTTTTAATTAACAATATAAATTCCTTTGTATAAAATCCAACTGTTTTTGAAGAAATCGCTATTTTTAGTTGGAAAATTTTAGAATCTGGTAGTAGTTTTTTTCTTACTTAACTGAAAAGCTGTTTTTTTTTAATTCAGTTATATTGTTACAGAAATATTTTTTTAAGATTCTTCAGATTGATTCATAGTTCACCTCTTTAGTCAGAAATATAGCTATTTATAAAAATTTGTTTTTCCCTTGCTTCAAATTTTTTTTGCATCTAAAATTTTAACTATAGATAATTATATATTTGATTGCAAATTAGTTCTTTTGTAAATTCGTTTTCAACTGAAAATTTACCTATTCATTTCTTTATCGGATATTTATATTTTTAAATTTGAAAAAATATATTAATTAAAAAAATTAATTATAAAAAAAATGTTATCTTTAACTAAAAAAGATCAATTTCGGGAAAATAATTAAATAATTAGATTTTCCTTTTTAGAAATTTGCGGAAAAAGAAACTTTTTACCAAAACACGAAAACTGAAGAGATGAACCATAGTTCATTTAAAAAACAATGCGTCATCCAGAAATATTTTCTGAAAAATTATTGTTATTTTAAATTCAAACAATAATTTTAGAAATTTTAGAAATTAAAAATTATTTTAAAAATGCATTATTGTATTTGTAATCAATAAAATATATTTACGAAAACATTTTAATTGTTTTAATTCGAGAATTTTCCAACTCGGTAATATTTTTAACTGCTGAGAATTTTCTAATTCGGCAAAATTATAAACTTTCGCGAATTTTATCATTCGAGTATTTTCCAATTCGGCAATTTTATTATTTAAGAATTTTCCAATTTGCTGTTTTTATTTTTCGGCAATTTTATTATTCGCGAATTTTAATATTCGGAAATTTTCCAATTCGGTAATTTTATTTTTCGGCAATTGTATTATTCGCTAATTTTATTATTCGCGATTTTTCCAATACGGGAATTTTACACTTTTGTAAAAAAAAAGAAAAAATGATCTCTTTTGGAAAAAAATAAAAAAAAGAAGTTAGAAAGATGAGAACGCTACGAGCCAAACCCCCTTCCTTTTATTTTTTAGTTGTATTATTATCCAATCACAATAAAAAAACCTTTCTGTAAAAAATAATCACCAAAAAAAGAGTAGGATGCGCAGGCGAGAGTGAAAAGTAGAGGTGGTAAGCGAAGAGGCTGTAGGGTTGAAGGAGAAGTTAAGGCTCTGTTGCTGCTCCTAGAGTACGGAGCGACTTAAGGATAACTGCCTTCAGCATTCTAACCTCAAGTTAAAAAAGTCGTCCCTGGAGATAATGTTAATAAGCAAAATAAAAATTCGTGTAATTTTCTCAAGAGATATATATATCTTTATTTCAGGCTTCAAATCAACTGTATTATATTTAATAAACAATAAATGATAGCGAATAAACATTACTAGTTACCGCGATACTTCTCTCCAGTGGCTTTAAAGTAGTTCAATTCACTATTTTTAAAGTGACTCCTAAAGTTGCTCTGTTCATCTTTATAAAAGACGCCAAAAGGTCGGTCCGTCTTAACTATAGCAGCATCGTATTGTAGTGTTCTGGGCTCAAATTTGTCATGTATATAGAACTTATTTATTTTTCGTTTAGCCTCATATTTTGGATCCATTAATTTGATCTTAGCATAGTAATTGTGCTCATATGGGTTACCAGGAAAATATTGAGCCCTCGCTGCGATCATATCAGGATGAATTAGATAGGCCTGTCCAACATAGTCTTTACCTCGATAAATGTCCACCTGTACAGGGCCAGTTAACTCTAGTTTGAGTGTTTTTTTATTCACCGGTTCAGCAGGAACTATTTCGCTAGTTGAACCTACTTCTGAAAAGATCAAAGTTATTTATTAATTATAACATGAGGAAATAAATATCTGAAATTTACAGGGTTCAATCTTTATAAGCTAATATTTAATTTTAGGCAAGAAAGTTTAAAAAATTGTTGCAGGTTCCCGACCCATGTGGAAAAGTTAGTTGGGGCCAGACTGGGCCCCAACCAGATTACCCAATTAATAGTTGGGCCCCAATTGGG
>JAWWLR010000092.1:16382651-16394801 GCA_035041075.1 Acraspis erinacei | reverse complement strand
TGGCTTGATTCAAGTCAGCACCTCCACTCGAAATTTGAATTTTCATAAAAAGTAGTGGAGCCCAAAAATCGGCAATAGAGCCCAAAAAAAGCCCAAAAAAAGCCCAAAAAAATCCCCAAAAAAGCCCAAAATTCTGATATAAAGAAACTTGGAAATTTCGTTTTTGGACCTTTGTGGAGGTGCTAGCTTGATGGACCTAAAAATGTCTTTCTTTCTTATGGAAACACGTGTTGGAATTTATGGGGCTTGAGAAACCTCTAAATATAATTTTTTTAAAGAAACTCGTTTGTTTGTGGATTCGATCAGATTTGGGGGCGATATGAATAGAAATTGGAAGGAAAAATAATTTTGACCGCCCTAATATATATATCCATTAAGAAGAAAATAGTAATTAGGAGCACATGTACGAAATTTGAAACCAACTCTGCAATGAGTATTGGTCCCACCTGTCACTCTTATCTGTGACACATCTGGGTATAATCGACTGCGTGTAATTGGCTCTCCCTTTTAAAGAATAGTTCGCCCTTCAGATAATGATCATTGTATAATTTTATACGAATATTAACCTTAATTTGTATTTTTTTTATGTGTCCGGAAGTCCTTTGATAAAACTAATATTTTATCTCTTTCTCTTTTGAACGTGTTTCAAGGTGTTTTCCGGTTATTTTGAGCCAAGAAAGAAAAATCTTAATAGGCATTTTTTGGAAAAGATATTTTTTCGGATTTAACAATTAAAAATATCATTTTTCTTGGAAACGGGGCAAAATAAGAATAGCCATTCCGAATTCCAAATTTTTCAGCTTCCTGGAATATATTAAACTGTACCCTTTCCAAGATTTTTATATTCATTAATTTAATCATTTTTTTCAAAAACAATGAAAATTTTAACTAAAATAGCATTTAGTTTAACAAAAAACTTAACATTTCATGAATTTAATTTTTGCAAGATCGCACAATCTTTCGTCTGAAGATAATATTTGCAGTTATCAAATTTATTATTTGGTTGTAAAATCTTTTTTGGATGAAAACATTTTTTTCTGAAACTGAAACTTTTTTGTTGAAAATTCAACGGTTTCCTAAAAAATTTAATCTTTAATTAAAATTCATATTTTCGTGGTGAAAATTCAATTAAAATCCATGTGGATGACAATTCAACTCTTTTTTTGTTTTTTGAAAATACGTCATTTTAATTAAAAAATTCACCTGATTTAGTAGAATTTTCAATTTTCTTGGACAAAAATGCAACTGTTTGATTAAAAATAATAACCTCGCTCAAATGTCATACTTTGCAGTTAAAAAATCGACTATGTAGCAGAAACTTAACTTATTGTTTACAATTTTCATTGATTTTTTTATTTAATCGAAAATTCCTACTCTTTGGTTTAAAATTCTCCTTTTTGGTTGAAAATTTAATTATTTTCTAGGAAATTTAGTTTTCGTAAAAATGTAATATCTTGGTGTTAAAAAGAGAACTGAAGTCTTCCTCTTTTGAGGAAAATTCGTATTTTTGAATCGAATATTCAATTTTTTTGTAGAAACTTATTTCTTGTTTAAAAATTTATTTTCTGATCTTGAAAAGTCAACTGAAATATTTTTCAACTGAAAATTCAACTGTGCATTTAAAAATTTATCTTATTGATTTAAATCTTGATCTAATTTAGTACAAATTTATTTATTTTTTTAATAAAAATACGACATTTTGGTCAAAAATAATTTTTTTTTGCTGAGTATTCCACAACTTTGTTTCAAAAATTTGGTTCAATATCTTTGGTAAGAAATGATTTTTTTTAAAGATCTATATTTAATTTTTTTTATTGAGGGCTTATGACTGTGGTTGAAAGTTTACCTGTTCAGTGGAAAAACCTTTTTTGGTTTAAAATTATTTTTTTAACTTAAAATGTAACTTTTCACCTTTTTTAAAGATTGATCTTTTTTAGTTGGAGATTCTCCTTTTTTGATAAAAGAAATTATTTTCTTGGTTTCTTGGAAAATTCGCTTTTGCCTGAGAATTCATATTTTTTTGTTTTAAAATTCAATTTTTGTAGGGAAAATTCAAATATGGTCTCATAAACAAGGTAAGTTTTTTTTTAAATATCTAAAAAAAACTACTTCTAAGTGGCCTATATTTTCAATATTGGACTATACATCTCTAAGGCTCTGTAAATAATTTTTTAGTTTTAAAATTGATTGCAAAAATAATTTTGTAAATAAAAAAAAAAAAATTATGAGAAAATAGTTGAATTTTAAACGGCATAGATTATTTTGGATTAAAATAACAAATTATTTAAAAAAGCATACATTTTCAGCAAAGTAGTTCAATCTTCAACCAATTTATTATTTTCAAACAGTAAGATGAATTTTTCACAAAAAAAATTAATTTTATATCAAAAATGACAAATTTACAGCAAAATAGATTAATTTTCAATCGAATAGTTGAATCTTCATCTAAAAAATAAGCTTTCAACCATAAAATTGTATTTTCAACTTGAAACTATCAATTTTGAAGAATAAATGGAATATTAAGATTTGATGTATAAAAAATTATTATTTAGCAAAAAAGAAAAACTAATTTTTAACTAAATAGTTCAACTTTTTATCCCGAAAAATATATTGTTAACTAATAATGTTAATTTTCATTCTAAAAGAAACGAATTTTTAACAAAACACAAGAGTTTTTTAGAAAATGATTGTATTTTCGAACTAACAAAAATAAATTTTTAACTATAAAAGTATTCTCTTAGTAGAGAATTCAACTCCTTTGTTCAACATTTAAATATGTGTTTGAAAATTCATCTCTTTTTGTATAAAGTTTGTCTATTTGATTTAAAAATTACGTTTGGTTAAAAACCAACAGTTTAATTAAAACTTCACGCTTTAAATTAAAATATTAACTTTTTAGTTAATAATTCTTTTATTTAATTGAAAATTTAACATTTTATTCACGTTTTTCTATCTTTTTTTATTGAAAAATCTGCTTCGGAATAAATTTATTGTTATTTTATTAAAAATTGAACTGTTTGGTTGAAAATTAACATTTTAGTTAAAAAACTACATGAACGAATTGAAAATTCTAGTCTTTTCTAAAAAAGAATGAAAATAGAAAATTTTCTAAAAGTAAATGCGTATTTAAAAAAAAACCTATTTTTGTTTTTATGGTTTCGATAATTTTGGAAATATTTGGAATGCTTCAAACTTACTTTATATATTATTTCCTTAGGCCTGATTTTCCAGAAGAAAAAATTATTTTTCATTTCCCTAGACATGTTAAGAAAACTTTGGTATGAAAAAGTTTTGCCTTCAAAATATAGAAATTTCAGGAAACAATTAAAAATATTTTGAACTCTTTTTTAAGTTTCTCTCAAAATACCTTTGAAGAAATTATTTTTAATTTCCCTGGAATCCTCATTTTGTTTGACATTTTTTGGAAATCTTCTCAACTCTGAAATTATTTGCGAACACTTTCAAAACTTCTAGACACCTTTCAAAATGATTCTAAGATATTCCTAATATTTTGCAACATTTTCTAAAATTAAACAAAGCAGCTTAAAATCTTCTATATTTTTTTTGACAATTTAAAAATCTCTAAAAATATTTTTAAATATTCTTGTACGTAATAAATAATAAATAAGAAACCACAATAAATTTTCTCAGGGATCTTAAAATTTTATTTCATTTAAACCTATCAAAATGTCTAAAAAAAATTTTACATGTTTTTTGAAATTTTTTAAAGTCTACCATACATTTGTTTAAACATTTTTAAAAGCTTTACAAATTTTGAATTATTTTTTCAATTTCTTTTAATATTCTAAATATCTTTTAAAAATTATCGGAATTTTTCCTAAAATGTGATTAAAGTAAAGAAAATATATTTCGATAATTTTGGAAATGTTTTGAAAACCTTTTAAATATTCTCTGCAATCTAAATATTAAACAAATGTTAAAAAGAAACACTATCATAAGGAGTTTTTTTAGCAAAAAATATAACGTTCCTTTGTTAAAAGAAATAGTTTTTTATTCCAATACAATTTTTTTTAGTTAGTAATTATTTTTTTGATTGTGAAGTTTTTTTTTAAATAAACAAATTTATGTTAATGGAAATTCATTATTTTTATAGAGAATATCCTTATTTTTAATAAATGACTGCTAGAATGAAAAAAAGTAAATAAATACAATTTCGCACAATGGAAGGGATTTTTTTCTCTTTTCAATTACACTTCTTGAAATATCCTGTGCTTGTTTCTTCGAAGACAATATTGTCACAAAAAGGGGATGTATTATGAGCATGGGTGAGAAGTGTCGCTTGGGGCGACAGAAGGGTTAATTCTGCTCTGAATTAAATAGTGAATCCATGTAACTTTTTTTTATGTGCGGGACTGACGGAAGTTTGGGTCGATATTTTGGTACTAAACAGATCACTTGGGTCAGCGCTTTTATATATTTGAAAAAATTATTATTAATTATTCATTCTTCTAAAAAAAAAATTTTTAATCCACAATGAAATAGATAAACTTATAGTTAGAAAAATTAATTTTTACACAAGAAAAAGCGAAGTTTCAATATTATAGTTAAAATTAAAAAACAAGAAAACAATTTTGAACTGATATAATAAATCTTCAATAAAAAAAGGAATTTCCATCTCAACAGTGACATCCTCGAAAAGGAGAGATTAATTTTCAATAAATAACTTGTATTCTTTACAAAAAATGACAAAATTTTGACCAAAAATTAAATAGTTCATTTTTCAGTTTACAAAATAATTGGCCACAAAAGAAAAAAGGAATTTTTAAATAAAATAATAAGTCTTCAACTGACAAAATGAATTTTCAAGAAAGCTTTTCCATTTTCAATGACTTAATATAATTTTCAACCACCAAATAATGATTCTTTTTAAACGAAAAATTTAATAAATATAAAAAGAGTTTAATTTCGTGGGAACAAAATTAATTTTTTTAAATTAAAAAGATTTATAGTCATAATACAATTCTGATTACTAAGTAGAGAAATTAATTTTAAAATATGAAGATGAATCTTTAAACAAAAAACACAATTTTAAAATAATAGTTGCATAATGATGCATTTAGTTTATTTTTTAATAAAAAATATAAATTATTAACGAAAAACGTAATAGTTTCTATTAAAAATTTTGAATTTTGAAATTAGAAAGAGTGATTTATTTAAGAGAGAATTTTATTTAAAATAGAAATTCAATCTAAAAATAAACAAATTAATTTTCAACCAAGTCGTTCAATCTTTAATTTAAAAAATTATAATTTCTACCAAACGAGATGAATTTTTAACCCAAATGAGAAATTTCAAACAAAATATCTCATAAATTAAGAAAAATTATACAATATGAACACAATAGATTTTTAAGTAAAAAAAAGAACAAAGAAATAACAAAATGTTACATTTCTGAGCCAATAAGACGAATAGTTAACGAAACAGTTAAATTTATTATAGCTTGGAAATTTATAGTTTTAATAAAAATTTTAATTTTTAACCAAACACTCAAAGTCTCAATCAAATATATGAATTTCGATTAAAAAAAAGTGGAATTTTCAACCAAGAAAGACAAAATTTCAAAATAAAATTTTAATTTTATAGTAAATTTAGTTATATTGAAAACAATAAGGCTTTTAATTTTTAATAAAAAATATTTAAATTAAGCCAAAAAGACGAATAATTCAACAAATAGTTGAATTTTTAACATTATCAGATAAATTTATAACTAAATATTACAATTATAAACAAAAACATCCTACATGCTAAATAGTTACACTTTTAAATAAATATTTTAAATTCCAAACGAATAGTGGAGTTTTAAATTAAAAACACAAATTAAAAAAATCATAAAAACATGAATTAAAATTTTAATTTTCTATCAAAATCATAAATTTTTTAAATAAAATACCTGAATTCTTGAATAAAAAGACGAATGATTCAACGAAGATTTGAATTTTTAACCATAGTTAACCATAGTTTAAATTCCAACCAAATAGTAGAGTTTTCAATTGAAAACATGAATTTGAAAAAAGATATAATCTTTAAACAAAGAGTTTATTTGTGTCCAGAATTTTTTAATTTTAATTCAAGAATATAAAATTTTGACTAAATATTCCAATTATCAATCCAAAAGATCCTAACTAACAAATAGTTAAGGTTTCAAAGAAATAGTTCAAAATTCCAGCCGAACAATAGCGTTTTCAATTAAAAATACGAATTTTTAACAAAAAATATAATTTTCAACCAAATAGTTTAATTTTGTAAAAAATTGTTTAATTTTTAAGGCAAGAATATGATTTTTTTTCTGAATATATTAACTTTCTACCAAAAAATAGGAATTAAAATATAAATTTTCTACAAAAAAGAGAAATTTTAAATCAAGTAGATGAATTTTTGAAGAAAAAGACCAATTATTTAACAAAGAGTTAAATTTTTAACCATACAAGATATATTTTTGAGTAAATATTTTAACTATCAACCAAAAAGATTCTGTCTACAAAATATTTCAAATTTCAAATAAATACTTTAAATTCCAACTAAATATTGGGATTTTTAATTAAAAATGAGAAAAATTCCCGAATTTAAACAATTACAATTTTTTATAAATAAGTTTTATTGATTACAAATACAATAATGAATTTTTTTTAAACTATTTTTATTGTTTAAAGTTTCGAAAGTCATTGATTCAATTTAAGATATTAATAATTTTAAATAAAATATTTCTGCGTGACGAATTTTTTTCAATATGCATAGTATTTAAAAAAATACAATAAGCTCTCAAAAAATCTAATTTTAAATTTATATATACATATTTTTTTTTTTAAATTTGTTTTAAGATATGATTAAAACAGCTGGTGATTTTTTGTGGTTCGAGTGGCAAACTCGGTCAAATTTAGAAGGTGCATAAAAATCCAATTTTCAAGTTTGAAAAATGAGAATTTAGCTTGCAGCTATTAAGTTAAATTTGACCAAATTTGCTCCTCGAACCCCCAAAAAAATGATCCTCTTTTTTTATCGTACCTTATATCGATATACTTCAAAAAATGCTTCATCCAGAAATATTTTATTAAAAATTATTGTTATTTTAAATTCAAACAATATATTTCGAATTTTTAAACATTACACAATATTTTTAAAAAATTATTGTATTTGTAATCAATAAAATATATTCAGGAATTTTATTATTCGAAAATTTTCCAATTCGATATTTTTATTTTTCTGCCATTTTATTATTCGCGAATTTTAATATTCGGTAATTCTCCAATTCAGTAATTTTATTTTTCAGCAATTTTATTATACGGAAATTTTCCAATTCGGGAATTTTACAGTGACGGAATATTATTTTTTGGGAATTTTCGGTCTTCCCTTAAAAATACGAATTTTCAACCAAAAATGTAATCTTCAAAGAAATAGTTTAATTTTGTAAAGAGATGTTTAATTTTTAAGCTTAGAATATGAATCTTTTACTAAATATATTAATTTTTGACAAAAAATATAAATAAAAATTTGAATTTTCTACAAGCAAGAGAAATTTTAAATCAAACTGATGAAGTTTTGAACAAAAAAGAGGAATTAAAAAAAAACAGTTGAATTTTTAACCATACAAGATACATTTTCAACTCAATATTATAATTATCAACCGGAAAAATCCTGCCTAACCAATATTTACATTTTTTTAAAAAATAGTTTAAATTCCTAAGAAAAATATTTTTAATTTTTTAGCAAAGAATATGAATTTTTTATTAAATATATTAATTTTCTACAAAAAATATAAACAGAAATACGAATTTTCTACAAAAAGACTAACCAAGAAGACGAGTTCGGCACAAGAATAATAATTTTGACTGTTTAATCCGAAAATATCTTTACTTAACAAAAAATGTTAATTTTCCACCAAATAGTAAAACTTTCAAATAGTTTAAGTTTCGATGAAAAATATGAATTTTGAATAAAACAGTAAATTTTTTACAAAATAGTTCAATTTCCCACTAAATTGTTAAATTTTCAAACTAAAACATAAAATTTTAACAAAAAAAATAATGAATTATCAGCAAAAATATTAATTAAAAAAAATTAATATTCCACCAAGAATATCTATTTTCTACCGAAAAAGAAAAAATTTCAAAAATAATATTTCACTAATAAGTTTTGCTAAATCGAGAAGGACTTTAATTTTAAGCAAATTACTTTTAAAAAAATTATTTTTTAACAAAAATACGATTTTTCTAATAAACAGTGGATTTTTAACAACAATTTAATGTCCAAACACATAAGTTAGTTTTGTTCTAAAATATTTAATTTTTTAACTCAATAAGAGGAATTGTGTTAAAAACAGTTGAATTCTCATAAAAAAATATAATAGGCGATTTTTCCACTGAAATGAATAAACTGCGATAAATAAATATGAAATAAAGTTAATTTCAACAACACACTTTTTTTCATTTCGACCCAACTTTTAAATCCGGAAAGACCCTGAAAGTAATAAGAAAATATTGATATTGCATGAAATTGATCTCCCCTCTCTAGCCGTATGAAAATAATACCTGCGTATAAATTTATAAGTCAACTAAGCACAGAAATAACCATCAACTCCGTCTTGAAACATGAACTACTTGGTGGTTTGGGGAATGGAGCCAGTTTATAGGAGAACCTTCTTTCAAACTTTTTACGGTATCGGTTTTCAGATATCGGCTTATAACAAAAGTTTCTCAAAGAGACTGAATCGAGGGCCCGGATCCGAGCGCTCGTGATATGCAAATTTTAAAATATAAACAATCTCATTTTTTTAATATTCCTGCCGAGAAAAACAAGGCGGAACTTTTTAAGATCTTATCTTTTTTTCCACGATGAGTATTTTTTAATAATAAAATTGAGAAAATGAAGAAAACAATTTTCCTAAATTCTGTTAGTTTTTAAATCATAAATAATTCAAACTCAGTAAATATTATTTTAATTATTTGAAATTTGGTACCCGAGTTTCTGTTTTGGATCTCCTTAATACTCGCCATTCTTGAGTGATTCTCTTAGGCCTTATTTAGTCCTATTTTAATCTTCATTGAGTTTCTTCAAAATTTGTGTAAAAAACAAGAATTCAACGACTGAATTTGGACCACAACAAACAAACGAAAATTGCTCCAATTGTAATCTGAAAAAAATTTGTAATCTAAAAAAAATTTGGTTAAAAACAAAAGTTTCAGACAAAAATAAAAAAGAGGAAAGAAAAATTTTCCGATATGAATGAGAGAACACCTGTTCTTGGGTGCTATTATTTATATTTTTCTTGCCTTGATATGGGTGCTGCATGAGTGCTGAAGCGTTGGTAATATAATCTTATTTTTTATTTTCAATGTTCTTTTATTGTGATTTGATAATAATAAAAGTAAGATTACAATTGGAACCATTTTGGGTTTGTTTGTTGTGGTCCAAATTTGGTCGTTGGATTCTTGTCTTTCACAGGAGTTTGCATCAATTTGATGATTGGACGTTAAACAAGATTTTTAGTTTGGATTTTAATCTCATTTAAATTTCTTAAATTTTAAGAAAATATATGTTAAAAAGAATTCATATGATCCTATATTACCTGCTTTAAATATTTATTATTGGCACTTATATTTTATATTCATTAGCTTAGTTCTTAATCGATATCAGCCGATTGGGAGAGATTTCATACAGAGCTGGGTGCCAAAATAACCAGCCTAAAACCACATTCAGACGTAAATAAACACGAAATTGATAATATCGTTAATGCACTATTCAATGCCATTACAGAGACAGCGGATAAATCTATACTCAAAACGTCCCTTCAATCATTAAGGCACCAAGTACCCTGGTGGAATCTACAAGTGGAGGAAGCACTTTAGACAAAGAAGCACTCTTATAATGTATATAAAAGGCATAAGATACTCGAAAACAAAATTGAATTTAAGAAAGTTCGACCTAGCTCATGGAAGATAAATAAGCAAAATAATAGAAGTTCTTAGATAGATTATACTTCTTCTCTTAAATACAACTCTCCAAGATCAAAGGTGTGGAAAAATATCAACACAATCGAAGATACCTGATCCACTGCTCGCATCACAACCTTAATAAAATCTGATTTTAATATCGCAACAGATTCCAAAAAAATTGCTGACGAGCTTTCGAATAACTAAGCCCCAACTTACAGTAATGCAAACTACAACCAAAATTTCCTTGATTCAACATCAAAAACGAGAGCTTATAGACCTAAGATTAGATGAAAACAAAAACTTGACTATTAATACTCCACTTCTTCTAACTGAACTCACATCCACACTCAATCAGTGCAATAATACTAGCCCTGGACCTGACAAGATAGCGAATATCCTTATCAAGAACTTTTCAACCAAAGCACTAAAGTATCTTCTTGCTCTGTTCAACTGTATTTGGATCTACCAAGTTTTTCGTAATAAATGGAGAGAGTCGTTAAATGTTCCAATTCCTAAACCAGGTAAGGATGTACTAAATGCTAGAAGTTATCGACCCAAGGCGTTAAAATTTAATCCCCTTGTAAAACTTGAAATGAACATACGTGACGCATTCATCAGTGACCAACACCTCTTGGATGTTTCCTTAGATATTGAAAAATGCTACGAAATGGTCTGGAAAAATCGCATCTTAAAAATCTTTCTTGGCAAGGGTGTAGATGGTTCAGAGATAAAGTTTATCAAAAGTTTTCTTCTTGAAAGACTAATACAAATCAAAGTAAATGGTTAACTTACAAAAGAAACTGAACTCGAAAATGGAGTTGCCCAAGGATCTGTTTTGAGTGTTACGCTATTTCTAATTAGATACAATGATGTAGCACTCTGTATTCCTCGACCCATCGGAAAAATTCTTCTTGCCGACGATACGACAATCTTCTGTTGTGGAAGAGATCTACAAACAACACAGAAACTTATTCAAGGCTGTGTTAATAACCTGCAAGATTGGGCTACCAAGGCTGGCTTTATTTTTTCAAAAACAAAAACCACTTGTGTCTTATTCTCTGAAAATAAATTAGATAAACAAAATCCCAGATTATTCGTGGATAGCTACGAATTGGTAGTTGCTGAAACAATCAGGATTCTTGGGCTTATCTTTTAACAAGGCTGTTGTCAGATCTAAACTTGAATATGGATCCTCAATTTATAACTTTATAAAATCTGGTAATCTAGAAAGGATCTCCCCCATACATAATACAGGCCTGAAAATATCTTTGGGATCATGTTTTTCCAGCCTGACTAGTAGCATTCTTTGAAAAAGGCTGTTATAAGCTCTACACTGGATTATGGATCCTCAATTTATAAATCTGCCAAATCTAGTGATCTAAAAAAGATCACCCCCATACATAATGCAGGTTTGAAAATCGCTTTGGGATCATTTTTTTCCAGCACGACTAGTAGCATTCTTTGAACAAGGCTGTCATCAGATCTAAACTGGATTATGGATCTTCAATTTATTACTCTGCCAAATCTAGTGATCTAAAAAAGAGCTCCCCCATACATAATACAGGTCTGAAAATCGCTTTGGGGTCATTTTTTCCAGCCCGACTGGTAGCATTCAAGAACCACCACTAGCTACCAGAAGAAAGCAACTTAGCCTGACTTACGCTATTGCAATAGCCGCCACGCCAAGTAACCCTCCATATGAGAAAAATCTTCTTGGGGAAATAACATTACAGATACAAGAAACATCCAAACTCATACGTACCTCTCTACGGCAGAAGAAAAACCTATCTACAAGAACTAAACATTGAAATGGCAACAACTTCTCCCAGCAGACTTTAGAATTTTCCCTACTAGGAATTTGCAGGTACGACTGCAATCACTGATTTGAAGAAACTGCCGAGAGATCAAGCCAAACCAATTAAATAGAAAGCTGCGTTCGCAGGAATACTAAACAGGTTCCCAAGTCATATCCTAGTACAAATCACCTGTTTGTTTCAGTATTTTCAGATGCGAGACTTAAGCTATTTTGCAAGCTATGAAATATTTCGAAATTTCAAATGACCCCTGTTTTGCTATTCTTACGGATTCCCTGTTAGCAATTGTGATCATCAACAACACCCACCAATAATAGATTTAATGCTTTCACGATGATTCATTATGACAAAAGAGATATTTCGGGTTTCACTCGTGTACAAAACTA
>JAWWLR010000092.1:16365434-16378076 GCA_035041075.1 Acraspis erinacei | reverse complement strand
AGGTTGACAAGGTTCATTGCGAAATCTTAGCTCAAATTTTCCAGAAGGATAGTTTTCGGAATCCTGTGACCTTCCTCTCTCTCTCTCTCTCTCGAATGTTAAACCTTTCTCGTGGTTTCTGCTCGTATGCAGTAGATGCAAATTGCAATAATCAGTCATGTCAAATCTTCCCGCAGATTTCAGAGCATTCTAGCCAGTCTGAAATTCCACTCGAATACCAAAATGAAGTAAATATTTCTCTATAGTTTGGGGAAGACATCAGTGAATCTGACCTCGTATAGATGAAATTGTTCTCCTGGGAATGTTATTTCGGCTATTCACTGATGTAGACTCTATTGGTATTCGCATTAAATACAGGCTAACGCCTATATACCTTGTCTATATCATAAGTTGTAACCTTAAACCAACTATATTACCGATATTGGTTTAGCAGATACATTTAGTAGATAGGTGCAGTCGGCACTTTACTATCTATGCGTTGAATTTAAATTGCTCTATCTATATTCGAATCCCTGAAATCCTAGCCAAAGTACGCACCCAACTTGATCGAGGTACATTCAGAATATATCCGCGGAAGCCGCGCCGACCCGAACTTTCTGCAAATAGATGATTCTGCAAACAGATTCCTGTGTTTTGTTAAGGATTAGGAAGCACATGTCACCCGAAACTTTACCTTCCTTCTTTTTCCAATTAACTAAATATTTTGAAAATAAGCAAATCGTTATGTCGACTTGGCTTGAATGAATGCAAACAATTTAGGAGCTGTTCACAAAATTAATTTATTTGTGTAGTATTTATTTATTAAGTCCCTTGGGCTAAATAGCCCTCTACAAGGAATAAATAATGCAGTAGCTATTAAATTAGAGAGGCAATGGTCTAATAAAGATAAGAATAGCATGGTAGATTTATATCCTAATACGAAAAATTAATACAAGTTAACAATTTTGTTTTGAAGATGATGACTCTGTAAATGGTATCGTTGGTTTATAAAAATAGGTATCTAAGCGGCTAGTTCTAAACAAATTAAATCTTTGAAAACTAACAATAATTTACGTTCAGGCTATGTTTATTGATGTTCTAAGAGTATTCGCGAAAATTTTTTTCGGCGTGAAAATTCGAGGCGAATTCCTGAATTCCAAAAGTTAAAAAAAAGATAAATTTCCGACAAAATAGTTCAATTTTCAACTAAGAACAGATAAGTTATTAACCACATGTGGAATCTTTAAATTGTTATTTTAAAAAAAATAATTGTCTACACAAACAAAAAACAAAAGTAAACACGAAAAAACCAAAAACAACAAAAATAGGTAAAGCCTAAACAAAAAGACAAATATTTAACAAAACAAATTAATTTGTAAGCAAATAGTTGAATTTTCAACTAAAAACAAGACGTTTTAACCCCAACATTTTTTCCGCTAAATTTAAAGAAAAAAAAATAAAGATGAATTTCCGACGAAAAAGTATGTAAATCCTTAACCAAAAAGAAAATTTTTTAACCAGCTTGATTAATGTTTCTACGAAAAAGGCGAATTTTCAACAAAAAACAGGAATTTTCAAGCGAATAGTTGAATTTTTAACTCAAAATATGATTTATTAACAAAAAAAGATAATTGTCTACCAAATATTTTATTAATTTTCTGCCAAACTATTTAATTTTCAAATCATAAATACGAATTATCTACACAAAATTTGATTGGTTTTCTACCCAAAATCACGATTTTTCTACAAAATGCATGAAATGTTAACGAAACAGAGCAATTTTAATTCAAAAAGATGAATTTCAAGCTGGAATAATGAATGTGAAGGAAATTTATTTTCAAGCAAATAGCTAAATTTTAAAATAAACAAAATTAATATTCGACCCAAAAAGACGAATTATAAAAAGAAAAATGTTCAATATCAAGTAGAATAATACTTCAACATTAAACTAAGGAGCTGAATTTTAAACCAAAGCATGTAAATTTTCAACTACCCAGTTAATTTTTTTATCGATTAATTTTTAATTAATAAAGAAATAAATATTTTAAAAAATTGTTTAAAAAAAGATGAAAATTTTAATGAAAACTGACTTTCCAGCAAAATGCTGCAACTTTCAAGAAAATAATTAAATTTTGAACCAAAACAAAATTAATTTTTAATTAAACTGTTAAATTTTACACCAAACGGTGAAATTTTCTTATTGAAAAAATACAAATTTTTAACGAGAAAGTAAATAAAGTTCATTTGTTTTGCTAAAAATTGATTTTTAGCGAGATAAAAACGGATTTTCTAGAAAATAGTCAAAGGCTCAAATAAAAAGTTGAATAATAATATAAAATTAATTTCAACCAAAGCAGTTCAGTTTTTAACTAAGCCGATGAATTTTTAAGCAAAGCAAATAAATGGAATTTTCAGCGTCCTGCGAAACCACTTAATTAAATTTTGAAAGAAACATTTATATTTTTTACTGAAAAAGAGAAATCTTTAATCAGAAATGGAATATTTAAATTTTCGGTCAAAAAAAGGTATTTTTACAACAACAAAAATTTTTCATGAAGTTGGTGAACTTTTCAAGCAAGAAGTTAAATTTTCAACTTAAAAATATCATTTTTCATCTAAAAAAAGCATTGAGTTAAAGTTAGATTTAGAAAAAAAAATTATTAAGAACAAAAAAAAGAATTTTTAACAAAATTTTTAAAGTTGCAAATAGATTTTCATGGATGTAAACCAACTTTCATTGAAGTAGTTAAATTTTGAACCAAAGGGAATACATTTTTAATCACGTGATTAAATTTTTCATCATAAAATTAACTTTTGTACTAAAAAACGAGAAACTGTCAACTTTAAGTTAAACAGATAAATTTTCATTTAGGAATAATTAATTATCAATTAAAAATGACCGAAATTTTCGAAGAAATAATATAGTCAATTTTCTACCAAACAATTATATTTGGTAATAAACAGAGAAATTTTTCACGACAAATGAGATCGTGAAGTTTTTGTGAAGAAAAATTCAGTTTAAAAAAGAATTTTTATCAAAAGATAAATTAAATTTTTAATAAACTAAAGAAATTTTCTACCGAATAGTTCAATTTTCTGCAAAATATTCAAATTTTCTACCAAGAAGGTGAATCTTTATAAAAAATTATTTCACAACAATTTGGTTCAACGCTAAATAAAGTATTTTGAAAGAAATATGTATTATCATCAGATTATCACAGAAATTCTCAAAGTATTTTCAGGCTAGATGGAGCTTTGTCTTGAGCGTTTTAAAATCTAAATTTTTTCTGAAAAATATCTTTCTCTTTCTCTCCGCTGGGAATCGAACCACAGATCGTCCGATTCCCGTCCGGATGAGTTTCCCTGAAGCTACTAGAGAGATCGAAACAAGAATCCTTTTTCAGAAATACACGCATTATTTTTCCAGGTGTAACAAGCAAAATTTTTCATGGAATCGGTATTATCATCAGAGAATAACAGTTTTTGTTCTGTAGTTTGATTCCCAAAGGATCGAAGGAAGCAGATCTTTTTCAGAAAAAAATTTAGTTTAAAGATTTTTAATTTGTAGCTTTTTCTAGTCTGAAAGGACGTAAAGAATTTCTGTTATCCTCTGTTGATAATACAGATTCCTTGAAAAATTTGACTTGTAACACCTGGCAAAATGTTCCGTCTATTTATGAAAAGGGATGCTTCTTTCGATCTCTTTAGTAGCTTAAGGGAAAAGCACATGACCGAAATCGGAAGCTCTGTAGTTCGATTTTTAGCGGAGCGCAGGAGAAAGATCTTTTTTCAGAAAACATTTAGTTTTAAACTAAGTGGTTAAAATTTTAAATCAAAGCTTTGAATCTTCAACAAAAAAAGTACACTCAAGGCCCCGTAGAAACTGGTCGGGTTTTTTAATTTCTAGAATTGCTGGCCCCCGCAGTTTCTGAGTGGACACGGCGATAGAGGCTTGCGACTTTCGCCTCGGAAGGGGCGCAGTACGCGAGTACTCATTCGAGTATATTGCGCAATATTATGCATTCCCTTTGAAGACTGTTCAAGTGGCCCTGACCATTTACGTTTCGAGGATACCGATTTAGTAACAAGGTTAGTGCGAGTTAAATCACGAAACTGTTATTATATGGGACATGGAGTGTATTTAACACGAGACTTCTACGTTTCGTTAGGGTTTAGGAAACCCTTTTTATCCGAAATTTTATTCTCTCTCGTTATCTCTTTCCCGTTAAGTAAACGTTGTTGAAAGAATCAAATCCTCGTTAAACACTCCACTATTTTCCCTGCGCTCTCGTCTCCAACTCACATTTCCTTTCCCATCAATGGATTATTCACTTGAAAACGACGTTCCTAAAAAATACGCCAAGTTCGATGTAGTGACAAATTCCCACGATACAAATTTTTATTCCTCAATTTTATGACATCAGGTGATATTATTAGTAATATCTGATAAAAAAATTCTTGTTGAAAGTGTTGCAAAATTACGAATAATAACAATTTTAAAAATAGTTTATGTAATTGAATATTTCCCTATTGTCACTTCTTACTTATTTTTAACAGCTTTTTAATTTTAATTAATTACAGATTATTTTTTCAAAACGATATTCCCTTCCACTCTGCTGTTTCCAATTTTGATAATAAGTCTTTAATCCTAGTAACAGAAATGTTTGATTTCAAAAATAGAAACAAGTGAGTTGTAAATAATATTTTCCTTTTAAAAATCCGCCATTTAATAAAATTCAACAATGTTTCACAAACTGGTAAGAAATGATAGAAATAAAAAATTTAATTGTAAAAAAAAGATTATTAAAATATTTTCGGATATAATTTTTGACACCAGCTATCATGGTGATTTTATTGGATTTAAAAGTGTGCAGTTCGAAATGAAAGAATGTTCAGTAGAAAATTTATTTCTTTTCTTGCATTTTTAATTATTATGTAGAAACTTTTTTTTTTAGAAAATTGTTCTTTTTTTGGATTATTTAAGTCTTTTAAGTTCAAATTAAAATAGTTGTTGACAGAAATATTGACTCATTGATTTTTTCTTTAAAAATTTATCTCTTTTGGCTTAAAATTCCTTTGGGTCAAAAATTAATCTTGATGTTAGAAAATTTATCTTTTTAGTTTAAAATTCAAATATTTGGTTAAAAATTCGAATTTTCGTTAATTTTAACTATTTTCTAATTCAAAATTGAAATCCTTGGTCGTCAAATATATTAGATTCTTCTTCAAAAACTAATCATATTTCGTAAAAAATCAATTGAATGGTTAACTTTCAACAAGTGTGATAAAAAATTGTATTTTAGGTTGTACATTTAACTTTTCAGTCTGGATTTCACCAACTTTTTAAAATTGTTCCGAATTAGTAAACAAAAATTTTTTTTATTACAAAAAAATTAATATTTTAAGTGGAAAATTCATACATTTGCTAAAAAATCAAGTATTTCATTAAAAATCAACTAGTTTCTTGAAAATTGACCTTTGTTTAAAAACTAATATTTTTGGTTTGAAAATTCAACTGTTTTGTACAAAAAATTTTCTTTTTGGATTGGAATTTCAAAAATTAAGTAGAATGTTTTATTTTCCTTAACTGAAGAATCTTTTTCGGTTGAAAATAATACTACTTATTTAAAATTTCTACTAAATTCTTAAAAATTAATTTTAATGTTTATTTATTATACTTTAAAAGTCATCTCTTTTGAGAAAAATTCCACAATTTAGTTGCAAATAAATATTTATGTTGAAAATTCATATTTTTTTTTTGAAAAATCAACTGTTTCATGAAAAAAACACTATTGGGGTTTAAAGTTGAATATTTGCACTTGAAATGTTAAAAATTCAAAGGGTTTTAAAATAAATTTAATTTTAAAGTATTTATTTCCCTATTTATGGGTGGAGGCAGAAAATTTAAAACATTTTTATTTTTAATAGTAGAATTTGCTGATTCATGTATTCAATTAAATTATACAATAATGGAAATGGAAGACAGTGAATTAAAAATACACGCTGGGAAAAGTTTTTGTCACAGAACTTTAGACGTAAAGGAGAGAATAAGTTTATTTCCCCTCGAAATCCGATTTAATGGATTTTAATTGCTTTCTGGAGGTAACAAAAGAAATTCGGCGAAAACTTTTCCTTTTAAATTCAATAGCTTCTAAGAATAGAATCCTATTTAAGTTTCAAACTCGAGTTCCACACAAGTGTTGAATCGAAAGTCTGGGACTTTTCTTGTGAATATATCGAAATGTCAATAATATTTTCAGAAAAAGTACGTTCTGTAAACTTTTCAAGTAGGGCGAGTATTTCTTGAACTATTTGACATATTTCCATGAAATATTTATTTTTAGAAATAACAGAAAATTTATTAAAATAGAAATTTTATATAAATTCTGTACATTATTTAAAAAAAGAATTAAATAATATTTCATATTTTTTAAAAACCGGTTAAATAATTGAAATATGATATAAATTCTTTGGAATCTTTCTAAATACTTGAAAATATATTTAATATCCCTTGAGATTTTTTAAAATATAGTATTATCTTAATTTGTCATTTTAAAATCTTGCAAAATTCCTGCTATTTTTTTTTATTCTTTCAAATTTTTCTGAATTGGTTAGAAAATTTTCTTAAAGTTCTTGAAAGTTTTTTCTAATCTACTAAAATACCCTAAAATCTGCTAAAATATTCAAATTCATTTTTAAGCTTTTGAAATCCATTGAAATTGTTGTAAGCTCTTGGAATATTTTCAAATTATTTTTAAATACTCTAAAATATTTCAAATCGCTTAAGATTTTGTAAAGCTCTTCAAAATTCTTGAGAATCTTTAAAACTAGTGTAAAATCTTTCGAATTCTTTCATAATACAAAAAAATATATAAATCTTTTAAAATAATTTGAAATTTCAAACAGAAATTATGAATCCTGAACTGCAATCAAAGATTTTCCAACAAAATACTTAATTGGCTAACCAAGGAAATGAATTTTTAAAAATTGGTATAAGTTGTCAGCCAAAAAAGGACTTTTTGAAACAATTCTTGTATTTTTTAGAAAGTTAATTAACTATTAACCAAAGGAGATGAGCGCTCTGCAAAAAATGTAATAGTTGATTTTATAACCAAAAAACATATAAATTTTGCCTAAAAACATTTCAATTCATTAAAAAAATATGAGCTTTCAACAAAATATTTTTTATAGTTAAGTTTCAATAAAGAAAAATTGAATTTTCTACAAAAAAGATGAATTTTCAATAAAATACACGAATTTTTAGCCAAGTAGGTCCAATTTTTGACTGAAAAAGATAAAATTAGAACAAAAAATGGGATAATTATATTTTCAATAAAAAAAATTAGTTTTTACCAAGAAAAAATGCTTAGAAAAATAATTAGAATTTTAAGTAAGGATAAAGATTTGTAAATCACTTAAGATTTTCAACGAAAATTATGAATCCCAAACTGAAATATTTTAATTTGATGTCAAAAATTAAATTTTTACCAAAAAACAAGGAATTTTCAACCAAATAGTTATGATTTTGTACAATTTCAATTAACTGTTAACCAAAGAAAATTAATTCTCTACACAAAATGTAATAGTTAAAATTTTAAGCAAAAAATACTTTTATTTTAAATAAAAAACGTTTGTATTAAAAGAAAAAATACGAACGCTTAGCAAAATATTTTTATAGTCAAATTTAAAAAAAAGAAATATTAATTTGTTTCCAAAGTAATTAAATTTGATACAAAAAAGATTTTTGAACAAATACATCAATTTTCCACCGAGTAGACGAATTTTCAATTTAAAAGAATCCAATTTCACCAAACAATCAAATATTTGTTTTAAATTTTAAAAACAAGTTATTATAAGTAAAAAAAATTGCCGCTAAACATTAAAATTTTTTATTACGGAGATAAATCTTAAATACACTTTCGCATCTTCAAACAAAAAATAAATCTTAAAATCAGAAATTTGACTGTCAACCATTTGGATGGATTTTCAGTTTAAGAAAATAATTAAAAAAAAAAAGAATTTTCATGCAAGTTTGAATTAGACTCTTAAAACATATTTTGCATAGTTAAATTTTAAGGAAGATATATTAATTTTTTATAAAAAGAACTCAAATATTTATGTTTTAAATTTAAAAAGTAAGTTTTTACAATCAAGAAATAATAATTTCCAGCAAACCATTGAAATATTTTATTAGGGAGTAAAAAAATTTAACCCAAACAGACAAAATTTGAACAAAATACGCTCATATTTCACTAAATAGTTGATATTTTTACAAAAAAATTAATTTACAATAAGAAAGGGAAAGATTTGTATTGTCAATTAAACAAAAGTTTTCAATAAGAAAAGGAATTTTCGAGCAAGGTTAATTTCCAACCAATAGAAAATTTTTTTTTAGAAGATCAATATTCAACCAAGAGAAGCTAATTTAAAAAAAAATACATGAATTTTCATCTAAAAAAAAATAATAAATTTTTCTGTTAAAATGCAATAGTTACACTTTAAGTAAAAAAACTTTTTTTCTCAATAACAACAACAATATATTTTTATAATTTAGCTAAATTTTCTAAAAAAATGTTTTTGTTCAGGAATTGAATAATTAAAGTTTCAGTTAAAAACATTAGTTTTTAGCAACAAGAAAATTTTTTATAATATAGCTAAATTTTGTACGAAAAGTTTAATTTTTAACCAAGAAGATTAATTTTCTTCCAAGAACCACGATTTTCCAAGTGAAGAAGATTAATTTTAAACAAAAATAGAATAGTTATATTTTCATTTAAAAGCGTTAATTTTCAACAAAACAAAAAACAAAATTTTTTACAATATAGCTAAGTTTTCTACGAAAATTTAAATTTTGAGCCCACGATGTTCAGTCGAGAAATGTTTTGTTCAAATAATCAAAAAATTATTCAAGTCAATAATTGAACACTATTTATAGATTAATTAATCTGGATATCAAGTGGATTATATAAATTAACTCAATTTTCCGACTGATCTCGATTAAAGATGGATTACAAGTACCCTCACGTCTAACCTTTAATTTCCCCTTGCCTTTCCCTCATTTTCCCCAACTTTCTCTCACCTCCTCGCCCCTACTTTTTTCCACTTTTTAGGGGCGAGTTGTGTCGATTTAGTCAAAAAGTGTAATTCAATTATCGGCCCTAAGAAATATTCTGCAAAAGAGAATTAAATTCCTCAATCCACCGAGTATTCGCAATGTCTGACTATAAACGACCTTTTCCACTGTGAAGAGTATCGACTTGTCTGAACTACCTTTTCCACTTGAGGAGAGTGCTGAACCTGCTTTTCTACTTAAAAAAATGATTATTTTTTCTTTCGAAGAAATAAAAGTGTACTGGGAAAAATTAATTTTGAAGTCTATCCTGCACCCGAGATGCGACAAATAAAAGCCAGTCAGTCCATAGGGTGATATTAGTTTACAAAGGTCAGTCCAGAACATTTACATAGGAACAGGCAAAACAATCTTCCTGGAACGAAATTGCTGAGGGCTTTAATGAGTTAGTAGCAAAGTCGAGACGCTTTTATAGAAGCGGGACAAATATTTCTCTCTTTCAACAGAATTAAATGTTTTCTACATTTTTCACTAAATATTTTAACTGCTCATGATAAAACTGGAATTTATCCTTCATCCGTTCTCTGCATGACAAATAACTTCATGCAAAAGTCCCTAATTTACATAAACAATTAAAATATGCTCTATCATTTTAGATCCTTAACTTTAGATTCAAATTTCACAATAAAGTTAAAATATTCAGAGCATTCTGCTTAATACCTGCCCAATCGTAAAGTTTAATTATCCCATCAATAATTATTTTGATGAATAATTATAATAATGAATAATAATAATAAAAAAATAATTATTTGATTGAATGAATGAAAAAAAATTGTCATACCAAAAAAAATGTAAGAATTCGTTTCTTATTCACTTCTTAATAAGATATGTAATTTTTGTTTTATTCCTTAAAAAAATTAATTGAAAATAAAAATAAATAAAAATTTGTGCAAAAATGAAAAAATTTAGGAAAAAGAAGTTTAAACAAAGAAACGTTTACCCGAAAAAGAGCAACTAAATTTTATGAATCACTTTTTGACAGTACACGTAATTTTGGTTTTAATAATAAAAATTACATTAAAAATAAAAATGAAAAATTTGTGGAAAAAGAACAAAAGGTACCAAAAAAGTAATAGAAAAAATTCATTATCCAAAAAAGAGATAAAAGTTTGTAGTAATTGATTACATTCTCATGATGATCATAACAACTTTTTAGATTTGTTTTTTGAAAAATCGAAAATTTAAATTTTGATTGTACACAAAATAATAAAAAATTTTGATGCCAAAAATTATCTACAAATTTTTTAATAAAAATAAATTGAGTATTACAAAGGCAAAGATGCAATCCGAGCGCGAATTCCATTTTTGGTTTAAACTTTATCGCCCTTAATTTAAAAATTCAATAATACCCGGATTTATTGTCCCATAAAATTCTATTAGGAAAATTCTGGATGTATTATCAAAGTTTATAATTCATTTTTACCCCAAAACATGAAATTTCAAACTTAAACATTATTTTTTTATGATAAAAGGAGAATTTTAATCTAAAAAATATCAATCCTAAAAAAAGGAAAAGTTACAGTTTCTGTAAAAAAATTAATTTTAAACAAAACAAAAAATTATTTTCCATTAAACAGTTAAATTTTAAACCAAAATGTTGTATTTTTATTTAAAAAAAAGAAGATCAAGTTTTAAATAAAAAAGATAAATTAAAAAAAAATAGTTGCATTTTTGGTTGAAAAATATTTCAATCGAGTTTTCACAATCAAAATATGAATTTTCAAAGAAGAAATAAGTTTCTACGAAAAAAATCAAATTTCGGGCAAACAATTTTTTTTAAATCATTTTTTCCCTAACTTTGTCGCCTTTTCACAAATTTCTATTTTTTATTTTCAAAGTTATTTTTCACAAATAAAAAAGAAGTACGCGTCCTATCAAGAAATGATTAATTGTTTTAACAAAAAATTGAATTTTTCTCTATTTTTTGTGCAATCAAAATTTCAATTGTCGATTTTTCAACAAAATCCAAAAAGTTTCTATTCGTGCATTTTTGGGCTTATTATTTCAATTTTCGATTGATTAAAAAAATTTTTTTAAATGCTATAACTCTGTGAAAATTATTTCTATCGAAAAATATTATTAGAGTAAATTGTTCGTCTTTTCTAAAACTATGAATATCCGTTTATAGCATTTTCAAATGCAGAAAAAAGTGGTCTAAAAAATTTTCAAAATGCACTCACTTTTTGAATTTCGATCAAAAATGGATGGGTTAACGAACTCGTCATTTCCTTTGGGACCTAAAAAAAGTGTGCCAAAGATGGATTTGATCCGTTCATTTTTTCGAGAGTTATCGTATTTACAGGAGTACGGCCGGACGGACAGACAGACGCCAGCGTAAAAATTTAATTTTCAGATTCAGGGAGTCTCGAAACGAGGAGATTCGTTGAAAAACTGCAGTGTAAATTTTCCCACAATTTTAATACTTTCTCAATCATAAATGATGAGAATGTAAACGAATGACTTTTTAACTAAATTATCGTATTTTCTACAAAGCAGTTGAATTTTTTATCAAAAAATATGTACTAAATCTGGTATATTTTTAATAATTTAAAAACTACAACAGATTAAACAAATAATTGAATTTTCATTCAGAAAATATTACAGTTATTTTTTTTTACACCCCATTATTATATTAAAGAATTAATAATATAATAATATAATATAATAAATAATAATAATATAAATTAAAGAATTAATTTCTAGCAAAGCAGAGGAATTTAAAAATCAAAAAGACAAACTACAAAAAAAGAGCTGAATTTTAAAAGTTAACTCTTTATTTTAAAAAAATGAGATTTTTCCTGTTTAAATTATTAATTTTCCAACATCTTGCGAATTTTCAAAATTTTAATCTGCAAATGTTTTATTTTTAAAGTTTTGAAACTGTCCGATTCTCGAAATTTTAATTTTAAATTAAACAAATTCGAGAT
Source organism: Acraspis erinacei (assembly GCA_035041075.1). Classification (NCBI taxonomy): domain Eukaryota; kingdom Metazoa; phylum Arthropoda; class Insecta; order Hymenoptera; family Cynipidae; genus Acraspis; species Acraspis erinacei. Next base: position 16,366,040 of record JAWWLR010000092.1, on the reverse strand, counting down.
TCGTTAATTCAAAATAAGATTTTTTAAATTGTATACGCTTTTCATTAGAAATGATTCAATTTCCACTCCCTTCTAATAAAATTTTTCATTAAAAAAAAATCTAGTCTGAAATTTTTAATTTTGGAACGGTTTCAATTAGAAATAATATAGTTTTAATTCTTTTGAATTTTAAATGATTGGATTTTCAAAATTTTATTTTGAAAATATTTCATTTTTACGCCTTGTACTTGTCCTATTTTCGAAATTTTCTTACAATCTTAAACCTCAAAATTTAATCTAAAAGTGTACACTTTGAAACGCTTTTAATTGAAATAATACCATTTGAAAAACTTATATTTAAGCGTTTTCCCACAAGATGCGCTGCGAACGATGCCAACTATCTAAATCCAAATTTATGCGTGCAAATTTTCCAAATGCTTGGAAGTGGGGTTTCCTTATTCAGGTCAGTTACACCAGCCCCCTTCCACTCTTAATTTTTGGGTTTTTTTTATAGCCTACTGAATTGCGCCCAATATGCGCTTAAACGCGCCACTGATAAAAAATTTGGCGCCACAAAACTGTAGAAATGATTTCAGGTATTACGGGGGGGGGGGGGGGGGTAGCGGC
>JAWWLR010000092.1:16305754-16324488 GCA_035041075.1 Acraspis erinacei | reverse complement strand
CTGGGCTGTAAATGGCAACATTACGCCTGCTTCACGTGCATGCAATGGCGCGTTTTCAAGAGGGGTCGGACAAAAAACATTTTTAAATCAATAATGAATATCCAGCGAAACAAGAAACGATTTTTATTTTATCTGAAGTAATTTCTTCGAATCAAATAAAATTCTAAAAGTCAAAGAATCATCATTAACTTAAATTATGAAAATTAATAAACGTTTTTTGGACCAGGAGTTATTGTTATTTCTCTCTGTATTTTTATTTCAATTAAAGTATCTTCTGTGTAGGGAAGAATCTTCTTTGAGTCAGAAGAATTATTTAAGAATTTACTTGAATCGAAGAAACTTTTTTTTCACTGTGAGCCAATTAATATGTTTCTTTAATTCAAAACAAAATTCTGTACATCCGATAATCATCGTTAAATCAAAAAACCTTTATTGAATCAAATATATCTTCTTTGAATGAAATAAACATTATTTAATCAAAACAATTTATTTAAATCCAAAAATCCTTTCTTTGAATGAGAGCCAAAGAATCTATTCCTTTGATTAATAATTAAAATAATTAATTTCAATCGAAGAATCATTTTTTAAGAATCTTAATTGGATCAAGTAATACTTTTCGGCGAAGAAAATTTTCTCTGAATCAAAGAATATTGTTTGAATTGAAAAATCGACTAGGAATAAAAAATCTTTTTTGAATCAAATAATCTTTCTAAGTCAAAAAATCGTATTTAAAACAAATAACATTCTGTAAATTACAGAATCTTATCTGAATCAAAAAAACTTTTTTTGTAATTAAAGAGTCTTTTTTTAATCAAAAAATTTTTTTTGCGTTGCACCAATGACCATTTTGATTTGATTCATCGCGTTTCTTGATTGAATCAAAGAATATTTTTCCCGACTGATCGAGTTTTGTAGCAAATTTGATATGATATGGTATGTTATGTATATCGTCATTTCGATTGCAAAGGAAAGTTAAAAGCACTTTGAGCAGCAGTGCACAGCAATTTAATGTAATTATAGTGCTTCGGCAAGCATGACTGAATTTCTTGCACATTACTAGGTGTTCCAAATCAAAATCATAGTAGTGACAAATTAATGCTATATATTCTGGATAATTCGTTCTGGTTTCAAAATTATTATAAAAAATCAGAAACACCGAACTTATATTATGCTAGTTTAACAGTGATCCAACGAATTTAAATAAAAAATTATATCGAAATTTTAAAAATTAATTAATAAATGTTTCTGAGGTTTGAAAAAAACTTTGATTTTTAAGGTAACGTTTCGAAATTATATGAATGTATAATAAAACTTGGAGAAATATAACATTCGAATTAATTACTTTTTTTAAAGAATTTTTTTGATTGCTTTTTTTTAAATTGTTTAAAAAATCTCAGTTACAAAATATTTATTTTGAAAATTGGAAAAAGTAAAGAGACATTAAAAAATGTATAGAAAAAACGAAGTTAAAAAACCAATCGCAAAGAACTGGTTAAAATAAATAAATTTATTTTGTTTTTTTAGAATCAGAATAATATTTTTGAAACAGAGCGGATTTACATGAATTATTCTCTTAGAGTTAAAGAAGGTAAAAGTTCAATATTTTATAGTTACGCTTTGAAAAATAGTTTGAAATTTATTTTTTCCAGCGACCCATAAATAAACTAATAAATCCGGCTTGCCGTGCTTTTACTGCTTACAAATGAATTTATTACTTTTCATGCTGGATTATATGCTGGGTAATACGAATAATCTCTAGAAAGCTTTCAAAGTTGAATTAAATCTTAAAATGTACATACCGAAGCTTCTTAGCGTATCATATGAAATTCTGTATGAGTATTTTTTCATGTCAGTGAACTTTCTGGGAAATGTAGAAAATGGAGACGCAATTCTTTACTTATTAATTTATTCATAAACAAAAAACTGGGCAAGCCTGCTCTCAGGAAAATATTTATCTTCAGTGAAAGAAACCATTTCCTTCAGATGATTTTTTTTATTTAAAAAAGTAACTTGAAAATGAAGAAAACTGTTTTGAAGTAAGAAATATTTTATTTGGAAGAAAAAATATTTTCTTTGACCAAAGAAATTTATTTAAACCAAAGAGACTGCTATTTGGATAGAAGCGAATTTATAAGTGGGTTTAGGTATATTTATAATTTTCTTCGATTGAAATAAATTTTCTTTGAATCAAATGCACATTTTTTTATTAAGACCCAATTTATTATTTTATTTAAATCAAAAAATATTTTTTCATTCAAAAGTAATTTCTTTCAATAAAAAAAACTTTTCTTTGAGTGGAAGCCTTTTAATCATTTTCTTTGAATCAATTAAACTTTTTTTATGAAGAGTCAATTAACAATTTTCTTTGAATCAAAGAATCTGTTCTCAATACAGAGTAATTTATTTGAATCGAAGAAAAAATTTTTCGACTGGAAACCATTTAATAATATTCTTTGATTAAAAGAAAATCTCTTTGAATTAAATATACTTCTTTTTACTAAGAGCTAATTAATAATTTTCTTTGAATGCAACAAATTTTTTTTTAATCTAATAAACTTTTTTTCTAACAGCTAATTAATATTCTTCTTTCAATCAACGAATCTGTTTTCAATCAAAAGTGATTTCTTTGGATCAAAGAAATTTTTTTCGATTGGAAGTCATTTAATAGGTTTCTTTGAATCCAAAAATCTGTTTTCAATCAAAAGGAATTTCTTTGAATTAAAAAAAAAACTTTCTTCGACTGGAAGCCTTTCAATAATTTTTTTTTATTGAAACAAATTTTCTTTCAATCAAATACAGTTTTTTTTTTATTAAGAGCCAATTAATTATTTTCTTAGACTCAACGAATCTGTTTTCAATAAAGAGTAATTTCTGTGAATCGAAGAAAATTTTCTTCATCTGCAAGCAATTTAATAATATTCTTTGAATTTTTACTAACAGCTAAGTAATATTTTTCTTTGAATCAACGAATCTGTTTTCTATCAAAAGTAATTTCTTTGAATAAAAAAAATTTTTTTTGACTGGAAGCCTTTTAATGTAGAAGCCATTTAATAATTTTCTTTGATTGAAATAAATTTTCTTTTAATCGCATATACTTTTACTGAATATGAGCCAATCAATAATTATTATTGAATCAAAGAATATTTTTTCCATCAAAAGTAATTTATTTTTTTCAAAGAAAATTTTCTTCCACTGGAAGCCATTTATTTAATAGTTTTCTTTCAATCAAAGAAATTTTCCTTGAATCAAATACTCTTTTTTATTAAGAGCCAATTAATAATTTTCTTTGAATGAACTAATCCGTTTTTAATCAAGAGAAATTTCTTTGAATCAAAAAAAAAAAATTTTAGTTTTGATCCAAAAGAAATTTTTTTCCGTATAATCTTAGTTTTTTCTTGAATTTTCTACTGCTAAAAATTGAAGAGAGTTTAATTTATAACATGTGAATTTCAATTTCGTTAAGTTAAAACAGTTAAAAATCATTTTCAGCAGTTTAATTTTCAATATTGAAAAAAATAATGAACTAAAATTTCACAAAAAATTAGAAAATTGAAGAAAATTAAAATTTTATTCTTCAGCAGTATTTCGGATTATTTAAAATCAACATTAAATCTTTAAAATCCTTTGAAAATTTAGCTGTAAAAATAGAAGACAAATAAAAATCGTTAAAATCAGTAGAAATCTCTTGAATCAGAAAAATTTCTTTCTATTGTTGAAAATTGAGCCCTGAATAATTTCAGTTTTAGCCGTTCCAGTTTGAATAGGTGAATTTTCAATTTTCATTAATTTTCAAATGTGAAAAATGAAATAAAATCAAACATTTTACGTTCAAGAATTTTTCAGAATCTTTTAAAATTACCCAAGATATTTAAAGTCCATGTTTTTTTTTAATTTTAACTGTTTCTTGACTATAGTGAAACTTAAGGAAAATTCATCACTGAAAATTTTTATTTTCAAAAGTTTAAATTTCCAATTTCCAGAGTTAAGAAAATTGCAATATTAAAAAATTGAAAAATATTTAAAATTAAAATTTTAATAATTCTATGAAATCTTTTAAAATTACTCAAGGTTTTAAATGTTAAAAAATATTTTGATGTTCTTCATATTTATTTAAATTTTTTACTTCCGTAAAAATTTTTTGACAAATTTGAATTTCAAACTCTGGGAAATTGAAGAAAATAAAAGTCTCAGCAGTTTAACTTTCAAAATTCGACTTTTCCACAGTTAAAAAGAATGTAAATATTCAAAATCGACGAACAATTGAAAATTAAAGAAAATTGGATATTAAATTTTCAAAAATTATTTGGGATATTTAAAAATTACTAATGATTGTTTTAATCTTAAAAAACATTGATTTTCTTCGAATTTCTTTAAATTGTTAAAATCTGTAAAAATTCATGGACACAGTTGAATTTCAGCAGTTTAATTTTCAAATGCCGAAATTTCCACCGTTAAAAAATTTGAATGTTAAAAATGGACAAAAAATTGAAAATTGCAGAAACTTGAAAATTTAGTTTTCAGTAATTCTTTGGAATATTTTGAAACAACTAATAATTTTTGAAATCTTCAGAAACTTTCTTGATTTTCTTCATATTTTTTAAAATGGTTGAAATCGGTAAAAATCTTTGAAAATCGTTGAAATTTCCAATTGTTAAAAATTGAAGAAAATTACTCTCAACAGTTAAAGTTTTAGCAGCTTAATTTCCAACAGTTGAATTGTGACCAGTTGAAAAAAATGAAATTTTGAATACTGCCAAAAAATAGAAAAGGAAAGAAAATTGAAAAATCAATTTTCAACAATTCTTTAGAAACTTTTTAAATTACTTAGGATTATTTAAATCTTAAAAAATATTTCGATTTTATTCATATTTCTGTAAATTGTAGAAAATTGAAAATTTATTTTCAGCAATTCCTTGAAATATTTTGAAATATATAATATAATTAGCGAGATATTAAAAAAATGTCTGTTCTTTATATTTCATGAAATTGCAACGATTGAAAACGGAAGAAAAATAAAGTTTCAGCAGTTGAATTTCATCAGTTTAATTTTCAAAAGTTGAAATTTCCTAAGTTAAAAATTGGAAATGTTGAAATCTGAATTGAAGATTGCGCTTTTAGAATTTTTTCAGAAACATCTAAAATAACTAATAATTTTAAAAATCTATGAAAATTGAAAATTTATTTTTCAGAAATTCTTTGTCTTCTTTTGAAATTAATTATTATTTTTGAAATCTTAAGAAAACTTTGTTGATTTTCTTCATATTTCTTGAAATTGTTGAAATCCGTAAAAATCTTTTGAAACAGTGGAAATTTCCAATTGCTGAAAATTGAAGAAAATTGAAAAATAAATTTTTAACAATTCTTTGGCATCTTTTAAAATTATTTATGATTTTTTTAGACCTTACAATTTTTTTTTATTTTCATCATATTGGTTTAAATGGTTGAAATCCGTAAAAAGCGCTTCACAGATTTGAATTTCCAACTTTTGAAAAGCGAAGAAAATTAAAGTCTCAACACTTGAATTTCAGCAGTTTAATTTTCAAAAGTCGAATTTTCCACAGTTACAAACAGGGAAATAGTGAATTTATTTCTCAGAAAAATATTTTGAAACATTTGAAATTTCCAAATGTTGAAAATTAATGAAAATCCAAGTGGCTAAAGTTGAGTTTTGAGCAGTTAAAAAAATTTAACTATTGAAAATTGATCAGAAATTGAAAATTGAAATTAATTAGAATTTTAATTTTCAAAAGCATTTTGGAATTTTTTCAAATAACTTAAAATCTTAACATTCATAGCAATTTTGTTGAATTTCTTCATCTTCAAATTCTTTATCCACTAAAATTATATTTTAGGAAATTTTACATGAGTCTGTCTGAGAAAAGTCTTTTCCACTCAAAGAATATTTTTGGTGATTCAAAGAGATTTATTTGGTTCAAAGAGATGGTTCTTTGTTCTAATGAAATTTTTTTGTTAATTAAAAATTATTTTCTTCCTGTCAAACTTAATTTTAGTTAAAAGCAAGAAATTATCTTAAAGAATCGCTTTGATTTATTCAAAACTAAAGGGAAGTAGCGAGCATTAATTTGAGAATAAAATTTTATTGACCCTCCCCAATGGGTACATTCAATTTAATGTTGATATCGTCGTTCATGTGAAATACGCAACCGAGACTTCATTATTTTCTATGTGAATTTTCCAATTTTATTTGAACGTAATATTCATAAAGCTTTGATGAAAATTTAATTAATTAATGCCTTATATGACAGACCTTCGTGATCATAATCAACTCATTGCATTCAATTTAACTACTAATTAATTTTGACGCAGTGAATACTGTATAGATTTTTTATTCCGGAATAAAAGTTACCTATATTTTTTTATCTCGTTGAGTGGGTTCAATTACTGACTGTGTAGTTACACATTATTATAGTTAATGGTACTTGAAAATGTGAGAATTTTTCTTTTTTTATTATTACAGAGGAAGAATGTATTGATTCTCTTTGAAGTGCCACTCACCTCTCAAACGAATCGATTTCTTTTTTCTCTTGTGTGTTGTAAAACATTGAGCTGAAATTTTAAAGAGCTCAACAGGCGGGACACGCGAACTGGTCAATAGCTTCAAAGATTTAAAGCTTCATAAACACCTTTTAAGGGTAGTGGACAAACACGTGATTTACAAGCAGATTTTCAGGGAAACCTTTTTACAATTCCAGTCTAAAATGCTTTTCCATAAAAATTCTAACATTTATAACTTTCTGTAAATTATAAATTGTCAATTTCCCTTTTAGAACAAACCCAAAAACATTTTTTTTTTAATTTTTTAATTTTTTTTCTAAAAATACCGGAAGTAAAAAGATCTTTAAATAAAATTCAAAATAAGGTTTCAACTACTTTCTTCACTTTCGAATTCTTTTAATTTAATTTATTTCTAATAAATAAGCTACTACTTTACACTGATAATGAAATACTTGTGTAAATTATTTAAACAATTTATTATTCTTTGAGATATTTTCCTTAAAATAAAGCTAGAAAGTCGCGGTTTGTTAAAAAAGCTTCCACTTTTTGTTTAATTTTCAATTAGAGTGAACCGAACCTCAATCAATTTTAACAAACAACATTTCTGAAACAATTTGTTATTATTGGTAATAATATTCTCTTAGAATAGTGCCAGAAACGAGCCGTTTTTTAAATAAATTTCCACTTTTTGTCCAATTTTCAACAAGGAATGGATCAGTTAACTTTTTAAGTAACAAAATTAATTAACACACAAAAGGGATTATATTTTCACCAAACCAGCTGAATTTCCAACTAAGAAGTTGAATTTTCATCTAAAAAAAATAAAATTTCAACAAAAAACGGAACTGTTTAATTTTTAGTTAACAAAATTAATTCTAAACTAAAATATATTAATGTTCCATAGGGAAGTTGAATTTTAACTAATCCATTAAATTTTCAACCAAAGTAGGTTAATTTTAACCAAAAACTGAATTTTCAACTAAAAAAGATCAAACTCAATGGAAAATGGATCGATTGAACTATGAGTTTGCCAAATTGATTCTCAACCAAAATTAATTAATTTTCAACAAAGCTGAATTTTCAACCAAATAGTTAAATTTTCAAATAAAATAGATAAAGTTCTAACCAAAAATAGGCCAAATGAATTTTTTTTTAACAAAATTAATTCTCAATAAAATTAGATCCTTTTTTTAACAACTTAGTCAAATTTTTAAATAAAAAACATAACATTGAAAAATCAATGGAACTGATGAATTTTTATTTTAAAAATTTATTATCAAAATGCTCTAAAAAGATTAGAATTAAAGGATTTTTAAAGAAAATTGGATAATAAATACTCTCCATATAAAATGAATGTAATTACAATTAATAATTTGATTTCAAACATTGTAACTTCCTAACATTTAACGTAAAGATATTTTATTTTCAAGAAAAAAGTTATATTTAAAACAAAAGAAAAGGAAAATTTTCAGTTAACAAAATCAGGTTTCAACTATACAAAAAAACGAAGGTCAAACCAAAGAGAGAAATTTTTAATATCCTAGTCACAGTTTGAACAAAATAGTTGTATTTTAATGCAAACAACATGAATTTTCAATGAATTTTGAACCAAGCAGTTGAATTTTCAACTAACAAAGATAAAGTGCCAACGAAAAATAGAACTGTTAAATTTTTATTTATAAAAATTAATTCTAAATTAGAATAGATGAATTTTCAACCAAATAGTTTAATTTTCAAGTAAAAAAAATAAAATTTTAATAAAAAATAGGATATACGAATTTTTTGAACAGTATTAATTCCAAATCAAATTCTTGAATATTTAACTGAAAATTATCGAAATTTATCAAAAAATGGAACAGTTAACTTTTCAGATAAAAGAATTAATTCTTCAATAAAATTGATTGTATTCCCAGTACACTGCAGAATTTTCAAGCAAACAGTTAAATTTTTAATAAATAAAGTTGAATTTTCAACTGAGAACAAAAAAATTCACAAAAAATATGGAACTGATAAAATTCTAACGTCCAATAGGACAGATTAATTTGTTTGTTAACATAATTAATGTTAAACCAAAATAGATTCACTTTTCAGAAGGCATTTGAATTTTTAACTCAAAAAAGATAAAATTCCAACCAAAAATGGAACTGTTAAATTTGTAGTTAAAAAAATCTATTTTCAACTACGACAGAATCATTTTCCATAAAACAATTGCATTTTCAATAAAACAGTTGTATTTTGAACGAAATAGTTGAATTTTTAAAAGAGAAAGAAAAATTATAAAAGAAAAATGGAACTCTTTTTGTCACTAAAAAAATTATTTTAAGATGAAATATAATTGTTTTCCACGAAGCAGTGGATTTTCCGACTAAAAAATTGAATTTTCAACCAAAATAGGTTCATTTTACCAGAAAACTAAATATTTATCTAAAAAAGATAAAATTATAACGAAAAATGGTACAATTACATTTTAGTTTTAAAATTATTTCAAAATTAAATAGATTAAATTTCAAAAAAGCTGCTAAGATTTTAACCAATCAGCTTAGTTTTCATCTATATTTTTGAATTTCCAACTAAAAAAGATAACATTCTAAGGAAAAACAAAGCAAATTAATTTTTTGTTAACAACATTAATTCTCAACCAAAATAGGTTAATTTTCCTTGCAGCGGTTGAATTTTCAATCAAACATTTTAATTTTCAACTCAAAAAGAAGAAATTCCAAAGAAAAGTGGAACTCTTAAATCTTCAGTTGATAAAATTAATTTTCAACTAAAAAAAAAGAATTTTTGATGAAGTCGTTCAACTTTAACCAAGTATTTGAATTTTTCACTAATAAAGTTTAATTTTCTCCGAATCATATAATAATTGATATTTTAACCAAATAATTTTTTAATCTGTAATAAAGCAGTTTAATTTGACCCAAAAATATGAATTAATTACTAAAGGGTTGATTTTCAACAAACCAGTAAATCTTAAGAAAAGAAGTTTTATTTAGCAATTCAACTTTTAACCAAGTTACTAGTCAAATTTTCAACCAAAGGAAATTAATTCTTAACGAAAAATTTAATTTTTAATGTTTTATTTACAATCCGAACCAAAAAGCCTCAACAAACAGAAAAGTGCCGTCTTGTATCAAAAGGATATTTCTGGAAACAAATGAAATTTTCTTTTAAATTTAATTTTAAAACCATTTTAATTTAGGTCAAAAGAATCTTTTTTTCAGTAACTATTTTTTATTTGCTACAAACTTCATCTAATCTTGCTTGATATTTACTTAGTGGAAAGCAAAACATTGAATAGGATGATGATTTTGATTGAATACAAATTTTTTCTTAACAGTCTACTTGTAACGAGCTAATTCAAAAAAAATATATATATAAGCTAATTTTCAAAGTAGCTGCAATTTCCGAATAATCACCAGCTCTACGGATTGGAAAGCCTAAGTCTATTAGCAGCCCATCTGAAAAAATTATTTTGAAATCTCTCTAATCCTTTGATGTTACGTAATCTGGAGACCATACCAGAGAACAATATACATTAAAATAGGTTTGGCCGATTCCCAAATTCCTTGCAGTAACAGTTGATGAAGCCAATAATTTGAAGAGCTTTTCCTTCTACATGGTCATACTATAACAGAATTGATAACTTATCGTCTATGATTATTGTAATATCGCTCACTTCATGAATTATTTGAAGTTCTATCTCAGCAATCCTATAATAATAATAATCAATTGGATGTTATTCTCGTGAGAATCTAAGTTCTTCCCATTCTTTTGCATTCAGTGGCATACCATTACGAATGCACCACGATCCTAAGGTATTGAGGTCGCTTTGAAAATGTTCTGCATCTTGCAGTATATTAGTAATCTTATAAAAGCCTAATTCATCAGCATATTCCAGAACCTTAATAAATAAAAACAAATCGGGTATATGGTTAACATTTAAAAAAGATAGGCGCTAACTGAGATCCCTGTAACACACCAGACGTTGCGATAAATTAACGGAAATGAGTCAATTAAATCCAAAAGCTTTTCCTTGCTGCTCATTTAACAAATTATTTATACTCCAGAGGGATATTTTTCCAATAAATATGCTCTGAAATATCTTGATAATTGTATTAATAATACTAACTGGCCTGTGGTGTTTTTATATCGGCTTTATCACTCAATTTGTGGATAGGAGCTATCTGGCTACATTTCCATTGCTGGCAGAAACTATTCTTCAAGATTATAGGAGATACTCCACTGGGATCGGGCCCTTTATCACAATCCAATGAACAGATTGGCCAAATACTTTTAATAATGAAATGTCAATACCAGCTAGATATAAAGATATTTTTTTATTAGTCTGATATCCAGCATGGTACATATGAATACAGAAGCAAGTTCCTTTAAATTTTACAGAGACCTAACACCGACTTATATAGCTATTAAACCATTCTAGTATCTGTCCTTTAAATCTAAAAGATTTGCCACGATGCTCATTAAACAAATTATTCATACTCCAGATGGCGATTTTGCCTCTAACTATGCTCTGAAATATTTTAACAATTATGTTAATAATACTAAATGGTCTGTGGTTTTTGACATCGACTTTATCACTCAATTTGTGGATAGGAGCAATGTGGCTGCATTTCCGTTCCTTTGGAACGACTCTTTTTGATAGGGATTTGCTATAAAGAAACCATAGTGGTTTACGAATAGCGCAGAAACTATAGCTACTTCCAGAAATGTTTTTTTATTATTCACATATCCAGAAAAATCAGTATATGCAAATAAAAGTGCAAGTTCGATTACATTTTACAGAGACCTAACACCCACTTACATAGATGTTAAACCATTGTAGTATCTGTCATTTAAATCCAAAAGATTTGCTGTTCACTTAACAAATTATTTATACTCCAGATGGATATTTTGTATCTAATTATGCTTTGAAATATCTTGAAAATTGTATTAATAATACTAACTGGCCTATGCTCTTTTTATATGGGCTTCATCACCTAATTTGTGGATAGGAGCAATCTGGCAGCTAAAGATCCACCATCCACTTGCATATCTCTTAAACTATTCTGGTAAAGGTTCGTAAAATCAAAAAGCTGTGAGCTTTTGGATTAAGCTCAGATGATCAACTTGATCAAAGGCTTTCGAAAAATCTGTATAAGTTGCATTAGTTTGTAAATGTCTATCTGGAGTCTGACTTATTAATTGAGAATCAACCGGAAGTAAAGCCCAACTGCTCATCGAATAAATTATTCTTATTCCAGACGGATATGTTGTCTGTAACTCTGCTGTTAAATACCTTGATAAGTGTATTACTGATACTGAACGGTCTGTAGTTTTACGTATCGTATTTATCACCCACTTTGTAGATAGAAGCAATGTGGCTACACTTCCACTGCTGCGAGAAGACTCCTGTGGATAGGGATTTGCTATAAAGAAAACATTGTATTTTAAGAATAGCGCAGCAAGTATTTTAAACAAATATAGAAATACTTCTAATAATTAAATGTTAATACTTCAGCTATCCAAAGATGTTCCTTTTTTAGTCCTGCATTTAGGGGAATGGTATTTACAAATACAAAAGCAGAATTGTTGGCAAAAAGCTGTATTATGGCCGGTATAGAATCACCAAGCTTATATCTAGGGAGTCCAGCGTCCTAGTAGTCCTTGGAAACCTACAAAAGCCATTATATTTTTTGCCTGGAAAACTTGGAAAAGTCCCTGAATTTTCTTTGCTAGAAATTTTATTCCTTTGAAGAAAAAAAACCCGCTTAACCGTCTTTCGGTAGATGCAGGCATATCATAATTTATTACCAGGCCATTTTATATTTGACTTTTGATTTTTTTAAACTGAGAAAAAACAGATTTTTAACAATAAATTGTTCATTCTATAGCAGTGAAGAACGACGAAGCTACAAACGAAACTATTTTAAGCTTTCTCATTTTTTTCTTCCAACTTCGAAAAAAATATAATGACTGTTTATGAAATCTAATCATTTTTCGTTGTTCGTATATTCAAAATAAGTTCAATTCCCCGTGTAATGAGCTTCTATTGATTATACTTTGCTGAATTTTGACTGTTTTGGCCAGCAGTATGAATCTTAATGGTCGGGAAAAATGAAAAATCGGTCAAAGGAAAGTCAGGGAATTTTATTATTCGTTTGCAAACTCAACAATATTGTTCGCAAGTCATCCTTTTCGGTGATAGTATCTGTTATTACATTATTTATTCTAAAAAATCGAGTTTGTTGTTGATAATTCATCTCGTTCGTTCAAAGTTGAACTATTTTCTTGAAAAATACTTTTTTTTGTTAAAAAACTAACTTTCCTAACTCCAAATGTAATTATATCAATTTTGTTTGAAAATTGATTCTTTTTACATTTAAAACTCAACTACTTGTGTAAAAATGGAACTATTTTCTTAAAAATTATTTTGTTGCTTAAAGGATCATCTATTTGGTTAACAATTTTACTTCTTTGTTGAAAATTCTTTTTCTTATGAATTAACCTCATTGACTGTATATTTAATTATTTCATTTTTTGATGATAATTGACTTTTTTATATTAAAAATTCATTTTCTTCTCTAAAAATTAAATCAGTTAGTTAAAACTTCATTTGTTGTGAAAGGTTCAATACTTTTCTTGAAAATTTATCTTCTTTTTTGAAATTTCCGTGTTTTGGCTTAAGAATTCAAAAATTAGGATACCACTTTTTTATCTTGAACGAAAAATCAGTATTTGTTGAAAATTGTTCTTTCTGCTTAAAAATTTTAATTTCTGGTTTGAAAGTTGAAGCATTTAAACCACTTTGTTAAAATTTTTGTTGTTTCTGTTGAAAATTTATCTGTTTCGTTGAGAATTAAATTATTTAGGTTGGTTCAAAAGTTGACCTAGTTTGTGAAATATTAATTTCTTTGCTTCCAGATAAATTATTTTAGTTTAAAATTAATGACTGTTTCAAAAATCAATTATTCTCTTGAAGATTATTTTCACGAAAAATCGATCATATTGAGTTAAAAATTCATATATTTTATCAAAAATTTAACTACTTGATTAGATATTTAAATAATTTAAAAAAGTTCTTTTTTTTGTTTACAGTTGAGAATTTAAATATTTTTCTGAAAATTTAACTTTATTTGTTGAAAAGTCAATTTTTCTCCAAAAAATTTTTAACATAAAATGTGATTATTTCATTTTTCGCTCAGACTTTAACTTTTTTAGTTTTAAAGTCAAAATTTTGGAATTAAATTCAATTATTTATTTTAAAATCTAATCTTTTTTTCTTACAAATTTACCTCTTATAAGTTCAAAATCCAAATATTTGTTAGAAAATTCTTGCATTTCGCTGACAAATCATCTTCTTGAGTAAATCATTAATCTTCGTTGGTGAAAATTAATTAATTTGGTAGAGGATTCAATTATTTTGTTAAAAGTTTGTGGTTCTAGAAGAATTTAGCTTGTTCTAAACTTTTTTTTTATTGAAAATTAGTTTTTCAAACTAAAAATTTGAATATTCTATTTTGGGTTGAAAATTTATATTTGTCAGATAAAAATTTAATTATTTGGTGGAAATTTGTGTACATTATTACAAATTCCTCTTTTAATAGCTGGTCGAAAATTTTGCTGGAAATAAAAAAATTCCTCTTTGTAGAAAATTCATCGATTTGTAAAACGTTTACATATTTTCTTAAAAGTTGCTGTTGTTTTTTTATAAATTCAATTGGTTGAAAAATTTTTTCTTCTCGTTGAAAACTAGTTTTTTAAAATGAAAGTGATCTTGAAATTGATCTTTCTGGAATAAAAATTAACTTGCTTGTTAAAAATTCTTCTTTTCCGATTTTGAAGTAAACTGTTTTCTGATATATTTGACTGTTTAGCTTGAAAACCTAACTATTTTGTTAAAAATGAATCTATTTCGGCAGAGCTATAATTTCTCTTGTGGAAAATTCATCTACTTGATTGAGGAGTCAACTATTTTGTTAAAATTATTATTTTTTTGTGGAAAATATATTTTTGAAATTTAAAAATCAGTTTTCATTTTTATTTTCCACTTGAAAAATTACGTTGAAAATGTAACTATTTCGATGAAAATTCATGCTTATTGATTGAAAATTAACTTTATCGTAAAAATTCTTCTTTTCGAGCATAAATTTCAACTTCAAAAATTCTTTATAAATTTGAATTGAAATCTTAACTGCTTGAGGACAAATTCTCCTAGATGGGTGGAAAATGAACCTTTGTTGTTTGAAAATTCATCCATTTGATTAATGATTCAACAATTTGATTAAAAGTTCATCTAGAACTTTTTCTTTAAATTCAACTGCTGAATAATTTTTTTAATGTTTTTGAAAATTTTCTTTGTATCTTTATATCTGATTGTTCTATTTTTGGTGAAAAACTGAACATTTTAAGTTCAGAATTCTAAATGAAATCGAAAGATTTCTTGGTTCAACTATTTGATTTAAAATTCAGCTACTGAATTTTTTGCCAATAATCTTATTATTTAAAGTATCGATAGGGATTTAAATTTTATTTTTTGATCACAGAAGTGTCTCGTCTTATTAAACCTTTGATATTTCCCTCCTATGACACTTTGTGGCATTAGGTCAGACCTTACGAAAACATCCCAAGTATATAGACACTCACTCATAAGTGGTTAGAAACAAAAATAAAATAAATCTCTTCTCTTAAGAAAAGACTGATCCCAACTGTTGAAAAATATTGTTATTTTCAATTGATCAATTGGCTTTTTGAGTCGAGCACCAGCGAAGGAAGCTGTACGTGACTAGCCATAAACGGATAACCAAGCTCTGCCAAATGTAAAATTTATGGTGCCTCTAAATTTGTTTCAGCCGGATTCTACACGATCGAGCAGAGAACGAAGAATTACCGGATCATTTTTCTCAATACGAATTTATGGTTGAATGTCGGTTCCGTGATCGATAATCGGGTGCCACAACGCTCCACCAACACCGCCACGGACAATTCGAGCGACCCTCTCGGTCAGTGGGCTTGGTTCCAATCCGTTCTGGATACTGCAAGAAGTAAAAAGGAAACCGTAAGTAGACATGAAACCTTATTTAGCTTGATGTGACAAATCTTTTTCCATTGATTGATGGAAAGCATAATTTCATTTTTATCAAATATCCAAGACTCTTTGACAGAGCTATCTAGTTTATAGGGCACAGCAGTGCCGGAGAAGCAAGTCTTTGAGGGTTTCCAGGTTTGCTTAGAAATTTTTTCCAAAGGAGTAGAAAACTGCAGAAAACCATCGCAATGTGGCGAACAGTCACCACTCCGAGTAATACCTGCGCCCGTGCTTACTTAGTGCCGAATACTCGACGAAGGTCGATTAAAGGCAAGAAATATTTTGCAGTTTAACAATAAAAAAATGGCAACATTGTTGACTTTTACAACAAAACGAACAAATTGTTTGCAAAGCAGTTGAATTTTCAACTCGAAAATAGGAATTTTCAACCGAAGAGTTGAATTTTCCTTCGAAATAGAGTGAAACTCTTCTATAGCGCCGCTTTTTGGGCTGGAGGTGGGTGGTAACTAACTCATTATAGCCCGCTCGGCGTTTTTTGTTCACGCCTGAGTGATCACCTGAGTCTCGGAAGGGCTATAGAAGGGAGGGCTATTGAAGGGTTTCACTATAGTTAAATTTTCAAGTGAAGATATGGATCTGTAAGCGATTGTTCAGTTTTTAACTTAATACGATAAATTGTCAACCAATCATGGAATAGTTCAATTTTTATTTGAAAAATTAATTTTTAACCGAAGGAAAACTAATTTCCAATAAAATAGTTAGTTTCTCAAACCTACAAATTCTTCCATAACTAATTAAATAAATTTTTAAGAAAGCAGTTAAACTGTTAACCACGTAGTTACATTTTCAACTAAGGATACTAATTTTCTATCGAGAAAAACGAATTTACAACAAAATTTTCAACTCAAAACTATCAATGTTTAAACAATCATGAAAAATAAAAATATTCTGTTAAAAAAGTTCATGTTTAACCTAAAAAACTAATTTTCAACAAATAATTCAAACGTCAACGATTAAAAAGAATTCCTGGGAAAGTAGTTCAACGTTCAAGCAAGTAGTTGAATTTAAAAAAAAAAGTATTTTTAATGAAAAATGTAATAGTCAAATTTTCAATTAAGAACGATCAATTCTGAGCCAAAAACGGATTCTTTGGATTTTCAGTTAAGAAAATTAATATTCAACTAAAAAAATTGAACTTTATGTAAAATTCTTTATCTTTAACCAAATAGTCTAATCTTAACCAAAAATATAAATTTTCAACAAAAAAGAATAATTTTTTACTAACAAAGCGATTTTTTAATAATTGAAAAAAATTTCATACTGCAAAGGAGCAGTTTTAAACCAAACAAGGAATATTTAGAGTTTTAATCAACAAAATTAATTATGAACCAAAAAAGGAATTTTAATGAAAAAAGTTAAATTTTTAAGCATGGGTGTATCTTCAAAGAACAAATAATAAATATAGAAATCTTTAAAAAATGGTACTTCTGAAAATTTAAGACAAATTCAATTTTTTTGTTAAATAAATAATTAACCCAATTTTCATTAAAAAATCCAAAATTATTAGTGTAGAATAAACATTAGTTGCTCCGTATAAACAAATTCCAGACCAAAATATTTGAATCCTTAACAAAGTTTAGGAATTTAAAAAATACAAGATTAATTTTTCAAGCTAAAAATTTGAAGTTCTTAGAAAATAATAGTCTTCTAATTAAAGAAAGAACAAGATTTAAGAAGGAAGTCAATTTTCAATCGAGAAAGATCAATTTTCTACAAGATATTTGAATTTTTTAATGAAAAGGATAAATTTTCAAGAAAAATTGAATTATTTAATCTGCATTAGAAAAAAAACGAATTATAAACCAGATGAATTCAACTAAAAATGAAGAATTTTCAAGAACAGTGTCCAATCCTGGAAAAAAATAATGAATTTTCAACATAAAAATTAATTTTCCCACTTAAATCGATAATTTGTTAACAAAAAGTTACATTTCAAACAAATAGTTTAATTTTTTACCAAATTATTTAATTTCAAAGCCAAAAAGTCCATAAAGCTATGGATAAATAATAATGTGAAGGAGATAATTTTTAACAAAAAATCGAATAGTTTAATATTTAGATAAAAAATTACGTTTGTACCAAAAACAAAATAAATTTTTAGCAAAATAAGTAAATCCTTACCCGAAAAGATGAATTTATGAAGAAAATGCATTTTTAATAAATTCGATCAACTTTCAACAAAGTAGTGCTTCAAACCAAAAAAAATTGACTTTTTTAAAAAATAGTACAATTTATAACCAAACGAGATTAATTCAAGACCAAAAATATCATGAAAAACCCTTGCGCGGGTACATTTGCATCAGGCGTTGTGCGCGCAGCTTGTCAGTATTATTAAAGGACAAGCATTGACATCCTTAATTTGGTGATTGTGAATTCTCTTTAGTTAAAGCTCCTTAGGCTCTAACGAACATATTCTCATCACGCTTCTCGTGCTTCTGCCTAAAGTGCAAACTTTTCTACTTTAATTTTAAATCTATTATATCAAATTAATATTATATACACAACCTATCAAAAAATAATTAACAAAAAATTGGTAGATATTTTATCTTTAAACAACTTTTGTAAATTCATTTCTTTGTACCTTGTGTTGCTTTATATAAAATTTAGTTTTCTTGTTTTTAATATAATTTTTTACGATAATAACAAAAAAATAGGCATCTTGTACCAAAATTATGGATGAAAAATGTATAGATCTTTTTTGGGTTTACAAATTTTGTTTATTAATTTTTTTCTTACCTTGTGTATTTTTTAAAAATACTTAATTTGTTTATTATGAAGGATATTTTATACTATTTAGATAAAAATACGTACAATTAAAAAAAAATTAACAAATTTTCACAGGTTTTTTATTTGAACAACTTAAATCAATTAATTTTGGACATGTTTCAACAAAAAAAAGTAATTGTGAATCTCATTTTTATTACTAAAACAAGACTACGCATCCTAATAAAAAATTATCATTGACAGATTTGGAGCTCCTTTTTGCCCTATACTTCTGTCTATACTATCTATATATCTTTATATATATATATATATATATATATATATATACAGGGTGAGGGAAAAGTATGGAAACCCCCGAAAATTTTTAAAAATTTAAAATAGAAAATTA
>JAWWLR010000092.1:16256048-16279007 GCA_035041075.1 Acraspis erinacei | reverse complement strand
TTCTCCCCATTCATTTCCACCTCTATCTCCTATTCTCGCATTAAACGCATTGACTGCACACGGATTTTAAATATATGTTTCTTATTTTCACTTAAAAATAATAAAAAATAAATAAAATTCCATCCAAAATCAGAGATTCATTTTTTAAATTTGTTAACCAATTTTCTAAGAATTTTTTTTAAATATTATTTAAGTACAAAATGAATATTTTGGCTAACAGTCGATTATATTTTAATAGCATATTTCACTGGCTGCTATACTTTTCTTCAAAAAGTACAATAATATTTTTAAAAAGTACATTGACTTTCTACTGGTCCCTGTCGTTCCAGCGTTGATCAATCCTCTACGGTTTTTTTTTCGAGCTACGTCTTATTTCCACCCGAAATCCCTCGACGTCCTGAGTTCTTGCTTGTGTTTAGTGTGTTTTGCCAATTGAAACATCTGGTAGAACGTTCACGAAAATGGTTCCAAAGTTTCCCCAAGAACTGAGGATCTACAATCATACTAAGCAAGTCAAAGCAGCTGACAATCAAGAAGCATATTACTGAAAAAATACGGGTCTTATCTGACACAAAGAAGAGAATATAGAAGATCCATCTATCCGATCGCTCTTCTTTAGCGATCTCCCTGTCTCTGTCAAAAATCCACCCAAGCCCAACGAGGTAGATATTTTTTTGGAGAGAAGTATACAAGATCCTGAAAACACTGGATTTGAAAGAAGCTGCTGATAATATCATCCGCTTCCAGAACTTTTGTGAGAACCTTATAATATCTGAGGAGGAATGTCCAGCAGTCACTGCCGAAGAGGTGAAAAAAGCACATAGGGACACAAAGAACTTTTCTGCTGCAGGACCAGATGGCATCAAGAACTTCTGGTCAAGTAAGTACTTCTGGACACTAACATCTGGTCCGCATATTCACCTCATATTGAAAGTCGGGAACGCCGTTTCGCAGTGGATGGTGTAACGGCGCACTACACTACTGCCGAAAACAGACAACTTGTCCAATCCATAAAATAAGCGTCGAATAACTTGCTTGAATACGCTGTATAAGATCTTTACAGCTGTCCTAAATAACATAATTGTTCGAAGTATTGAGCCTGTGTGTAAAGAGATTATGATCAACGTGTCTCGAAAAAAGTGTACCAGGATGCCGAAATGACCTGCTAATTGACAGGTGCATATGAAAAGACGAAGCAACTCATCAGCGCATCCTGCTAACCTCTCATAGACTTATCATCTATCTGTTAGAAAGCTTGAAGGTTCATTCACACATATTGAGATGCATAGAGAGATTAATACCCCTTTGGGAAACTAGATTTACTGGGTACCTCTGTGGTGCAACTAATCATTGCGAGCATAAGGTCACTCATATATTTTATATAGATGACCTCAAGATATATGCTGCTGGTGCAAGCAAACCTCAACTTGCTCTAGGTATCGTCAGGAAGTACACAGGAGAGATTGGGAGGAAGCTGCCGGCATTGCAATTGAAACAGGTAACATTAAAATCGCTTGTACATAAGTCTACGTTCCTCCTAAGAACACAATTTGTAAAAACGAAATAAGAAAATTATTTCATTTAATCCAATGGAATTGTTTTACAAGCAAGGCAAGTGGTAAAGAGCTATTCAATACATGAAGGGTCCACGATCTAAACCTGTTAACTGACATTTCATAAATTTTACACTGCGAAGAAAACTCGTACCGCGGAGTACTAAAAGGAATTTTATTTTAATCAATCTCAATTTTAATTATTAAGGATTAAAAATTTATTTCATTAAAAAAAACTACCAATCAAGCACGGTAAAACTCTGGCAGAAATTTAATTACAATGCAGTGAACAAATAGTGAAGTCAAAGCAGCGCGCACTTGTGCGAAACTCTCGAAAAGGGTGGGGTATAGGGGTGAAAATTCCGCACGCTCCTTTGGAGTTGGGTTGCTCGTATCTATGGAGCGCTGGTAACTTTGAAGCTCGTATCTTCAGAGTCCGAGTGTACTATAGAATTCCACCCGGCAAGAAAAATAGTTAAATTTGCAATGATCCAAAAAGTTCAATGTCATACCGAATTTTGCAAACCTTGGCTATTGTTCTGAGTTGGGCTCGATCTCGAAGCTGAGCGGTGCACTGTGGCTCTCAACCGGAGTCTACTGTATTACGTTTCAGTGATACATTTAAATTCAATCATTAATGAACTCTGTTCCGCACCACCGTAGATTTTTAAAATTATTTAAATCTTTAGTAAATCATTGAAATCTTTGTGAAATGTTTTAAAATATAATATAATATTTTAAATATTTTTGAAATATTTGTTATATTTTTAAAAATGTTGAAATCTTCGAGAAATCGTTCTAGTCTTTCGGAAATGCTTTGAACCTCTCCAAATGGTGTGCGAAATATTTTTAATCTTTATGATATCTTTCGAAAATAATTTAAATCTTTGTAAAGTACTAAAGATATTTTTGAAATATTTGATAATATTTGTGAAATTGTCTAAATCTTTACGAAATATTTGAAATCTTCTAGAGATCATGGAAATCTTTGTGAAATCTTCCTGGAATCTTTCGAAGTCTTTGAAATATTTTTGAAACGTTTGTGAAATTATTGAAATCTTTGGGAAATAATTGATGCTTTTGTGAAATTTATTATTGTATACAAAAACTTTGTAAAATCTTTACGAATAATTACGAAATCTTTTTAAAAAGAGTCTTGGTGAAATCTTTTGAATCTATCTGAAATCTTTGCGACATTTTTTTAACCTTTATGAAATTTTTCTGAAATCTTTAAGAAATATTTTTAAAATATTTGGTGATATTTGTGAAATTATTGAAATCTTTGTGAAATCTTTGGAAGTCTTTGTAAAATCTTTTAAATCTATGCCAAATATTTGCGAAATATTTTAAACCTTGTATATGTTTGTAAACCCATTTAAATGTTTCTGGAATCCTTGAAAACCTTTGCGAAGACCTTTTTGAAACTTTAGAAATATTTGGTAATATTTGTGAAATTATTTAAATCTTTGGAAACTCATTCATATCTTTATAAAATGCTTTTAATATATCCAAAATCTTTTCGAAAAATTTGAAATCTGTATGAAATATTTTATATTTTGGGGAAATCATTGAAATCTTTCTGAAATATTTGGAGATCTTTGCAAAATATTTGAAATATTCCTTAAATATTTAGTAATATTTCTGAAATTATTGAAATTGTTGGGAAATCATTTAAATTTTTATGCAATCTTTGAAACCTCAAATTTTATGAAATCATTGAGGTCGTTTTGAAATCTTTAAAACCTATCTGAAATTTTTGCGAAATATTTGAAAGCTTTGTGAATTTTTTCAATCTTAGAAATCATTAAACTTTTTGTGAAATATTTGTAAAAATTTTCTGAAATCTTTAGAAATCTTCCGAAGTGTTTTCTGTTGTTTGAAGGTTTAACTTGATCGATAGGTTCATTTCTATTTTTAAGGTGGTGAAAATCGTATTTACACTAATTCGTGGTCACTAATTCAGAAGAGAATAAATATTCCTTTAAATTATTCCTTTTAATTAATTATTTTACCTGAAAAGTGAACTTTAAAATTTTTTTAAATTGAAAATTCAACTATTAAATATTTAATTGAGATTTCTAATTTTTTTGTTGAAAATTCAAGTATATAGTTTACACTTAAACTACTGTGTTAAATATTTATTTTATTAGATTTAGATTTAAATGTAAAATTTAAAATATTCATCCTTTTTTTATTGAAAATTATTTTTATCAATTGTAAATTTAACTATTCCAGCTTTGGTTGAAAATATTAATCGCTTTTAGCAGAAATTTACAATATTTTGTTATAAATTTATATAATTTGTCGTGAATGCGTCTTTTTTGGTAACAAAAATTATTCTTCACCAGTTAAGAATATTTTAATTTGTTCAAACAAATTCTATCCCTTTCCTAATTGCAACTCTTCCATTAATAATTATTCAATTTTTATTACCGATCAACTATTTCCTTGAAAATTCGTCTTTTTCCCTGAATTCGAATATTTTTTTATTAAAAAATAAATAATTCCTTTTTTCCTACACGTCTCAATTAATACGATCAGATTTTCAATTAAAAAAATGTTGGTTAATAGATTCAGTATTATAATATATTAATAACAATTACTTTTTATTTGTGAAAAAAATCCCGTTTAGAGTTTGTTGGGCGGATTGTTATTTAAATGACTGACAGATTAGCTGATCGTCAATTGAAAGTTGAGAGAAACGTTTTGATAATAAACACAGTTATAAAATAAATAATTTGAATGTCAGCCAGCTTCAAAGTAAAACCTGTCTCGCGGATTTCACGCTCGATTACGGAACGGTTGAAATAATTGTTGTTTATAATCGGTATAGGATTAATCGCAAGATATAAGAAGGAGTTATGTCACAATGACTCAAGATTTGCATGACGGATTTAGATGTTTTTTTTAAGAGCTGATAAAATTTCGAAGAAAGTTGTCGAGCCTGATTTTTAATTTACTTTATCAATTTTTTTATAAATAAATAAATAAATATTATGAAAAAATGGCAATTTTTCTATCTGACGTTCCGGTTACCAACGTTTCATAGAGTTACGTTATATAAAGATATTTAATCATGACACAATAAACAAAAAAATTTTGTTAAACAAATTATTTGTTGAAAGTGTGTTTTCAGTAGTTTTAAATAATTTAACGTTTTTTAAGTTATATTGCCAGAAATTTTAATGGAAATAATATTTTTATGAAAAAAATGTCTCATAAGACTATTCTTGTTAATATTATAAACAAATTTAAGAAACAACTTCATTATTCAGGCATTTTTCGTCAGAAAACTCTTTGTTTTCGATGTCATTTTTTTTAAATTAGGAAGCTCATGATAATTTAAGAAAAACTCATAATTTTTGGATAAATTTTATGATTATTTTTAACAATTTAATAAACAAATGCATTATTTGGGAATTTGTCGTAAGAAAAATGAGTTTTTTCAATGTTGTCCTTTTAATTGGGAACTTCATGATAATCTTAGAAACATCCATCGATATTTGATAAATGTTATTCTTTTTTTTAAACAAATTTAATATACATTTGCATTATTTGGGATTCTGTTCCAGAAAAATGCGTCTTTTATGTAAATTTTTTAAATTAGGAACCTCATGATAATTTTAGAAAAATTAATAATTTGTTGTTAAATTTTATGATTTTTCTTAACAAATGTAATTTGAAACTATTTAACTATTTAAAACTATTTGGGCATTTTTCCATGGAAAAACTCGTCTTTTTTAATGTAAGTCCTTTTAATTGGGAACGTTACGATAATTTCTGTAACATTCATAATTAGTTGATAAATTTTAGGATTTTTTAAACAATTGCATTATTCGGGCATTTTTCGTCGGCAAAATTAGTTTTTTTTTTAATGCTAGTCCTTTTAATTGGGAACATCATCATAATTTTAGCAACATCCATCACTATTTGATAAACTTTTCTATTAACAAATTTAATAAACAAATGCAATATTCTGCAATCCGTTTACGAAGAATTCGTTTTTTTTCTATGTGATTTTTTTTAAATTAGGAACCTCATGATAATTTCGGAAAATTCATAATCTCTTGATGAATTTTATAGTTTTTTAAAACAAAGTTAATAAACAAATTCATTATTCAAGCACTTATCGACAGAAAAATTATTTTTTTTAAATGCTAGTCCTTTTAATTGGGAACTTCATGATAATGTTAGCAATATCCATCAATATTTGATAGATTTTTTTTCTTTAAAAAACTTAATAAACAAATGCATTATTCTGGCATCTGTTGACGAAAAATTCTTTTTTTTCTGTCAATTTTTTAAAATTAGGAACCTCATGATAATTTTAGAAAAATTCATAATTTTTTGTTAAATTTTAGAATTTTTTTAAGAAATTTAATGAAAAAATACACTATTTGGGCATTTTTCCACGCAAAAACTCGTCTTTTCAATATCAGTAATTGGGAACTTTACGGAACAAATTAAATTTAAAAATTCATTATTTGCGCATTTGTCGACGTAAAAACTCGTGGCTCAACTGTAAGTACTGCATGAAAAAAAAAACTTTTTTTCTGACATCAAAAGGACTGACTTTGAAAAAAACGAGTTTTTCCGTGCAAAAATGTCAATATAATGCATTTTTTATTAAATTTGTTAAATAAATCATAAAATTTATCAGAAAATTATGAATTTTTCTAAAATTATCATGAGGTTCCTAATTTTTAAATTAGTCATAGAAAAAAGCGAATTTTTCGTCAACAGATGTCCGAATAATGCATTTGTTTATTAAATTTGTTTAAAAAAAATAAAATTTATCAAATAGTGATTGATGTTGCTAAAATTATCATGAACTTCCCAATTAAAAGGACTAGCATTGAAAAAACGAATTTTTCCGTCAATAAGTGCTCGAATAATGAATTAGTTTATTAAATTTGTTTGATAAAATCATAAAATTCATAAAGAAATTATGAATTTTCTGAAATTAGCATGGGGTTCCAAATTTAGAAAAATTTACCAAAAAAAACGAATTTTTCTGACGACACATGCCTGAATAATGCACTTGTTTATTACATTTGTTTATAATATTAACAAGAATGGTCTTAAGAGAAATTTTTTTTCATTGAAATATTGTTTACATACAAATTTCTTGCAATATAACTTAAAAAGCTTGGAATTATTGAAAATGATAGAAAACCCACTTTCAACAAATAATTTTTTTAACAAATTTTTTTGTTGTTTATTGTGTGTGTCAAATTTAATTATTTATAAAAAATTGAAAAAATAAATTAAAAATCAGGCTCGACAACTTTCTTTGAAATTTTGTTCCTGTTTGATTTCAAGAGGTTTTTAAAGAATCATTTGACTTTGTATTCTCTTTAATTTAAGATTTTGTTCATGTTACAATGCGTAATTCAATTATCTTTAATTTGAAAATTTTCCATTGTGTATTTTAATTTTTAAGCGTACATTTTTCATTTAAAGTATTTTAAAAGGAATTTTTGAAGAACTGAAAAATACAAAATTATTAGCATTTGAAATCGAAAATTTTGGATAAAAAACATATTCAGTCAATCAAATGTGAATATAAATTATAATGATTTTCAAAATTGTATTATACGTGACGGATTAAAAATGGAACAATAAAACGTTATTAACTGTTTTAAATTTTAAAGTAACTTCAAAATAATATATTCATAAGTAAAGGCTTTTATTAAATATAAAGTATTTTCTTAGTCTTCAATTTGAAAGTTTTAAATTTTTTAATGAAAAAAACATTTAGGTTGTTAATGTCAAAACAGTATTAATAAACACAAATTTCAAAACTACAAAAATAAGCTTTGAAAGTTACAATTTTAATTTTTTTTTAAATTTGAATTCACAAATAAAATTGTTGAATTTTGATGTATAATAAATTCAATATAATATTTAATAAATTAAAGATTAAGTTGAAGTGATTTTTAGATAGTCTAAAAATATTCAAAATCAATTAAAATTTTGGAATGATTTCAAATTTCAAACAGAATATAGATTTTTCCAGATTCCGAAAAATAAATTTCGAAAATTTTTGAGCAAATTGAAAGGCTTCAAAAGAATAAAAACACATTTTCTTAAGATTTCTATGAAAATTAAAAATGACTTTTTATTGCTAACAATTATTTTTAAAAGACTATCTGAAAATATGTCGAAAATTGTCAAAAAAGAACCTGGAAGGTTTTAAGGAAATATTTTTAATTTTATATAGCTCATTAAATTTAAAAAATATCAGTCTCTATATGACTTGAACTAAATAATGAATTAGCTTTACAATAATTATAATTATTATTATTTTTATAACAATAATTTGGAGTAGAAAAATTATGTGTTCTTTTGAATTTCAGAAAGTTAAATTTTGTAAAAATTGGACGAATTTTTAAGTAAAATAGATCAATTTTAAATTAAATAGTTGAACTTTCAAGCAAACGAGATAAGTTTTCAACAAAAAATGAAATAATTCAATTTCCATTCATAAAATTAGTTAAAAAAATAGTTTAATTTTCAATAGAAGCTATAAGTTTTTAGTTAAAACGAAAAATCATCCAATTGTATGAAAATTTAACAATCTTGCAAAACATTATTTTCTTCTGTATAAAAATTCTATTTTAGGGTGGAAAATTCAAATATTTTGTATTGTATTCATCCATTTGGCTTTAAAATTAAAAAAATTTTAGAAAATTAATATAATATTTTTTAAATGAATTCAATTTTTTATGAGTTTAAAATAAAAATATTTATTAGTTTAATTATCAACTATTATATTTTTCATTCATAATTCATTTTCTTCATTTGCTTGGTTAAAAATTAAACTTTCAGGTTAAAAGTTGAATTACTTTTCTAAAAATGGTTGTTAATTCATCCTTTTGGCTTTAAAATTCAAAAATTTGGTAGAAAATTAAGATATTATTCTTTAAATTCGTCTTTTTAAAAAAAAAAAATACCAATATTATTGGTGGAAAATTATTATTTTTTGTTAAAAATTTATTTATGTAGTTAAAGATTCGTATTTGTTAGTTTAATATTCAACTCCTCGGATAAAAGTGGAACTACTTTGTTAAAAATTAATATTTTTTATGATTCACCTACTTGATTAAAATTGTTACTACATTGCAGAAATATTTTTTGTGTCAAAAATTATAATTTTTCAATAGAAATGTAACCATTCCCTTTTTTATTAAAAATTATGATTTTTCATTGAAAATGGATCGTTTGGATGAATTCGATCCTTTTTTATTTTAAATTAAAAATATTTATTAGTTTAATTATCAAGTAATATTTTTAATTGAGAATTCCTTTTTGTCATTTGCTTGGTTAAAAATTTAACTTTTTGGTTAAAAGTTGAATTACTTTCCTAAAAATGTAATTTCTTTGGTTCAACATTCATCATTTTACTTAAAAATTTATCTTTTCATCAAATTTCTCTTCTTTGAAAAAAATAATTTATTTTCTTAATTGAATATTCTTCTCCTTCGTTGAAAATTTAAAATCATAATTTTGATTCAAATTGAACTATTTCGTTAAAAATTAAGCTATTTATATGAAAATTTAACTCTTTTTAGAAAGTTATTTTTATATGTAAAAAAATCATATTTTCGGGTTGAAAATTCAACTGTTTTGTTGGTAATTCATCCTTTCGGCTTTAAAATTCAAACATTTTGTAAAAAATTAAAGTATTATTTCTCTGAATCATCCTTTTTCATCAAATATGAATATTCTTGTAGGAAAATTTTTTTGTTCAAAATTTAAATATTTGGTTAACGATTTGTGTTTGTTATTTTAAAAATCAACATTGTTTTTAGGATTCGCCTCCTTGGTTGAAATTGTTACTACTTTGTAGAAAATTCGTTTTTTTTTGTCAAAAATTATTATTTTTTAAAAAGAAATGTAACTATTCCACTTTTAATTAAAAATTATGATTTTTTTATTGAAAATTGATTTTTTCTAGTACAAAATTTACGTATTTTGTTCAAAATTCGTCTTTTTTTATAAATTCAATTCTTTTTTATTTTAAATTCAAAATCTTTAGTAGTTTAATTATCAACTATTATATTTTTCGTTGACAATTCATTTGTCTGATTAAAAATTCAACTATTTGGTTCAAAGTTGAAAACTCAATTCTTTGGTCATAGATGTAAACATTTCCTTGAAAATTTGTCTTCTTTCATCAAAAATTAATTTTCTTAATTGAAGATTCATCTCCTTCGATGAAAATTTAAATATTGCATTTTTAGAAAGTTAATCTTCCTGGTTAAAAAATCATCTTTTGGTTGAAACTCTTTTGGTGAAAACTCAATTATTTAAATATTATATATTATTATACAAAATTATAGACACAAAATAAAAATGTTCAAATTTACCATTTTATTTTAAGCAAAAAAAAAATATGCCCGCTGTGCGGGCACATTCTCGTTTCACGCGGCGCTTCGCGCTAAAGTTCGAGGGCGCCCAAGGCGCACGAGTACGCTCTCGCGCTCTTTTTCTGCGTTTAATGCACTTATTGAAATTTTTTTTTGAAAATTATAAAAAATTATAAAAGCATACAACTTTTCTCATTTTCCTCGAATTTGAAAATTTTATTCGGATAATTTGCAATTCCTCTACCTATCTATAAGAAACTTCAAGTAAATTCAAGGAATTCATGAAATTCGTCAAATTTGATGAATTAATGGAATTCAATCAAATCACGCAATTAACGGAATGTAAGGAAGTCAAGGACTTGAACGAATCTTTTGAATTCCATAAAATCCGTGAATTCCTTGAATTCCGTAAATTATGTGAATCCCATGAATTCCACAAATTCCGTGAATTCCGTCAATTATGTGAATTCCCTAAATTTCATAGATTCCTTGGATTCCATGAATCCTGCGAATTCCTTGAATTCCGTGAATTCCGCTAATCCAACATATTCCATGAATCAAATAAATTCCGTAATTGCCGTGAATTCCATGAATTCCATGAATTCCATGAATTCCGCAAATTCCATGAATTCAGTGGCTTCCAGGAATTTCGTGAAATCCATACATCAAGCGTATTCCGTGTATTCCATAAATTCCTTGAATTCCTTCTATTCCTTCTATTCCATTAATGCCACGAATTTCGCGAATTCCATGAATTCCATGAATTCCATGAATTCAATGCATTCCGAAAATTCCCTAAATATCGTGAATTCCTTCAGTTCCATTATTTTTTCTAATTCTGCGAATTGTATGAATTTTGTGAATTCCGGTCGTCACATGAATTTCGAAAATTCCGCGATCATAGTTAATTCCGAGAATTCCTTAAATTCCGAGAATCCTTTAAAGTCCATGAATTCCATGAATATGGTGAATTTCGCGAGTTCTATAAATTCCATGAATTTCGACGAATTTATTGAATTCGTGATTTCAGAGAATTCCTTGAATTCCACGAATTCCGTGAATTCCATAAAATCCGTAATTTCCGTGAATTCTTTAAATCCCTGATTTCCTTCAATTCCGTGAAATCCGCTAATTCCGCGAATTTCCGAAATTCATAGAATTCCTGGAATTCATCGAATTCCTTAAATTCAATTATTTCCTAGAATTTCGTAAATGCCATAAATTTGGTATATTCCCTTCATGAATTCTTTCAATTCCATAAATTCCGTGAATCTTATGAATTCTGTGAATTTCATCAAGTTCGCATTTTCGACGAAATCGAGTGCGAAGCACGAGATACGTGATGAAAATGTGTTCGTTAAAGCCGAAGGAGCTTTAACTAAAGAGAATTCACAATCGCCAAATTACAGTTGACGATGCTTGCACCTTTCATTTTAAAAGGCTTGCGCACAAATTTGGGGAACATAGAAAAGCCGAGCGGGCAGATTTTTAAAATTAATTTTGCAAGCAAAAAGACGAATTTTCATAAAAGATTTTTCAGGCTTGAAACAAAAAAAAATTTTACGTAAATTGTTGAATTTTCAAGTCAAAGGACGAATATTCTGTACAAACATAGAATTTTTAGCGATAAAAAAATAATTTTTAACCAAATAGTTAAATTTTCAAAAGATGAATTTTCAACGAAAAGTATGAAGCTTCGACAAAAAAATATTTTTTAACAAAGTGGTTCAAAGAAACTGGTTTAATCATCCAGCAGAGTTTAATAGATTGCAATAATATAAAGGAATTTTTTTTTATTTTAGTGTCTTTTTCAAACTTCTGAGTAATTTTGAGGAGCTTTTAATTTGAATTATTTTGGAGAATTTTAAAAGATTCCAAGTATTTTTTTAACTGAATTTCTTTAGAATTAAGAATTTACCTTGAATTCTTTGAAATTCTCTTGAATTTTATGAATTCCGTGACAGTTTTTTAATTCACTTGAATTTCTATAAATTTACTTTTTTCTGCTTAATTCAATGGATTTAAAATTTTTTTTAAATTTTTGTTTAATTGATCTTGCGGATCAGTTGATAGGCTAATTAAAGGATTTTAAATATTTTAACGTATTTTTTGCAAATTCCTCGGAATTTTCAAGAGCTTTAAGAAATTGCAGAGCAGTTGCAAGGGATTTAAAATAATTTGGATTATTTAAAAAGATTACAAAGAGATTGTTGATTCATTTTAGTAATTTAATGGAATTTAAGGAATTCAAAATATTTTTACGAATTTTTTTCAAATTCCTCGGAATTTTCAAGAGGTTTACAAAATTACTTAGGAGTGTAAAGGATTTAAAATAATTTGGATTATTTAAAAATATTAAAAAGACATTTTTTATTCATTTAAGTAATTCAATGGAATTTAAAAGAATTTGAAATATTTTAACGAATTTTTTTCAAATTCCTCGGAATTTTCAAGAGGTTTACAAAATTACTTAGGAGTGTAAAGGATTTAAAACAATTTGGATTATTTAAAAAGATTAAAAAGACATTTTTGATTCATTTATGTAATTTAATGGAATTTAAAAGAATTTAAAATACTTTAGGATATTTTAAAAACTTCTCAGGCGTTTCAAGGGCTTTAAAAAGTTTTAAGGGCTTTCAATATATCTCAAAGGATTCGAAATATTTGAGAAAATTTTAAAAGATTGTCAGAATTTTTTTATTTATTTCAGTAGTTTGAAGGCTTTCAAAGACTAAAATATTTTAGTGTGTTTTTCAAAAGATTCCAAGGCACTTTAATTCATTTTAACTTTCTATAAATTCACTCAAAATTAATTTAATCAATCAAATTTTTTCAATTCTAAAAACTTGTCCAACATTTACATTTTTATCTTCGAATTCACCCTAATTTTTTTCAATTCTTTGGAATTCTCTTGAATTTTTTTAACTTACTTGAATCCTTCGAAATTTACTAAATTCTGCTTAATTCAGTAATTTTTTTAAAATTTTTAATACTTTTTTTTATTTAATTGATCCTGATAAATTTTAAATTAATTTGATTTTTTCTTCAATTCACCTTGAATTTTTATGAATTTTATTGGATCCTTCTCTTTGATCTTAAATTCCTTCAAATTCAATCCAGTTTTACGGAAATGAATTAAATTTTTTTTATTTTTAAACATTTTTCCGAATTTACTTGAATTTTTTTAAATGCAAATTGAATTGTTCCCTGAAATTTTCAAAAAATTTGTTTAAATATTCATAAAAAAAGGTTTAAGTTTGACTTTTCAACATTAAAATATAATATATAAACCAGAAGTAAATTTCCTATAAAAAGCCTTGAACAAAGCAGTAGAATTTTCAACAAAAAAGGATGACTTTTTAACAGAGATATTGAATTTTTAAATAAAGAATAGCATTTTTATCCTAGAAAGATGAGACTTCGACTAAAACAGATGAATTTTGTCAGCCAAACAGAGAAATTTTAAAAATAGTTGAAGTTTCACTTTAAAAAAATTTCAGTAGACATTTCAACAGCAAAATATAAATTTTAAACGAGTAAATTTTCAACAACAAAAGTAGTTCAATTTTCAACCGAAAAGAAGGAAATACCCAAAATTTTGAATTCTTCACCAAACAATTGCATTTTTTACAAAAAGATAAACTTTCTTCTAAAATAGATGAATTTTGGAAATAAGAACACAAATTTTAAAAAAATAGTTGAATTTTTATCCAATAAGATTTTTATTTGACTTTTCAACGCCAAAATATGAAATTTAAACAACACGTATATTTTGTTATGAAATATTTGAATTTTCAACAAAGTCAAAAAGACAAATTTAAAAAAAAAGAAGTTGAATTTTTACCTCAAGAAGATTTCAGTTGACTTTTGAAAACCAAAGCATTAATTTTAAACACGTAATTTTCCAAAATTTTGGTTGAATTTTCAACCGAAAAGGATGAGATTTCGACCAAATTTTTGAATTTTTAACCAAACAGTTCTATCCACAAATTTTCAAAAAAATAGTTGAACTTAAATCCAAACAAGATTTTTATTTCATTTTTCAATATCCGAGTATAAGTTTTGAATAAAAAGTAAATTTTCGATAAAAATACTTTAATTTTCAAGTACATTATAAATAGTTGAAATTTAAATTAAAGAAGATAAGGTACATTACAACAAAAACTTTAATTCTTAATCAAATGATTCCATTTTTAACTTTAAAAAAATATCAATTTTTAACAAACAAAAAAATATCTAAATTTTTGTTTAAAAGAATTAGTCTCCAATCAAACCAAAACGACATTAAAAAAATTAGTTATGTTTTTTCTAAGGAGATGAATTTTTCACAAAAAGGATAATTTTCAATCGCAAGGTCAACTTTAAAAAAGAAATATGAATTTTCGACCTAAAGGATTATTTTGTACAGAATAAGATGAATTTTCAAAAAATTAATTACATTTTCAATCAAGCAGTTGATTTTTTCAAGAAAAAACGTAAATTTTCAATAAAAAATGGAATAATTAGATTTTCAGTTACAAAAATTAATTTTCAACTACGATTTTTCTACTGAAATAAAAAATAGATTAATAAAATATAATAGTACAAATAAATAAATATAATATAA
This sequence comes from Acraspis erinacei, assembly GCA_035041075.1. Classification (NCBI taxonomy): domain Eukaryota; kingdom Metazoa; phylum Arthropoda; class Insecta; order Hymenoptera; family Cynipidae; genus Acraspis; species Acraspis erinacei. The sequence goes on along the minus strand of JAWWLR010000092.1, from coordinate 16,264,476 downwards.
ATATAATACATTTTTGTTATCGCGTGATGAAATTTCTGCAATTTTAAGTAAATAAAATTAATTGTTAATGAAGAAGATACATTTTCAACCCATAAAGATAAATTTTCTACACAGCAGTGGAATTTTCAACGATAAAATATAAATTATTAACAACAACAAAATTTTTAAAATGATTAATTGAATTTTCGACAAAACTACCTGAATTTAAAAAAAAGCAGATGAATTTAAAAAAATAAAAGAAAAATTTTTAACCAATAATACATAATCTATGCTTTTCGTTAGAAAAATACCTTTGAACTAAACAAAAAACTAATTTTCAAAAAATTTAAGTAAGTTTTTAACGAAGGAAATGAAGTGTCCTTAAAAATTAGATTTTTAGTCGCAACAAATTTTAGCTTATAAATATTAGTTTTGGACAAAAAAGTTATTTTTGAACCAAATAGTTGAATTATTAACCCAAACCAACAAATTAGTTTGCCAACAAAAATTTTAATTTTTAATAATTAAGATTAAATTGTTTAAATTTTCTATGGAGAGTTAAATTCTCAACCAAAAAATTAAAGTTAAATTTTTTTAAATGTTATATTTCGAGCCAAAAACATGAGCTTTAAACAATAACGTTCATTCTGATATTTAACAAAATGGATGAATTTTGAACCAAACAATTTTGAAGAACTTTTCAACACAAACAGACCAATTTTCTACAAACAAATTATTTTTAGCTCATAAATATTCATTGTACCCGAAAAAGTTATTTTTTAAGCAAATAGTTGAATTATTGGCCCAAACCGATGAATTTCCAAAAAAATAGGTGAATTTTGAAACAAAATATATATATTTTCAATCAAGAAGATGATTTTTTAAAGAAGAAACATAAATTTTTCAAGCAAAAATACAACAGTGAAATATTTATTTACAAAAATAAATTTTTTAAACAAAATTTTCTGAAAATACTGCATCTTTTGAACCAAAGAGGCGATTTGTCAACTAAAATTAAAAAATCTGCAACAAGCTAGATGAATTTTTAACCAGTAGTCGAATTTTCCACCCGAAAAAAGAATTATCAACCAAAAGGATTATTTTCTAACAAACTACAAGGATTTTTAACAAAATAGTTTCATTTGTAAACAAATTTACAACTAAAATAAAAAAATAAAATTTATAACAAAAAGGATTTTTTAATTAAGTAGTTCGACAAAGAAGTAGATTTGAATTAGAAAAGTCATTTTTCCACTATGATACGTTTAGCTTTAAATAGAAATTTAATAATTTAATAAATAAAATGTTCAAATTAAATTAGCAGCAGGTCAGACAAAGTCAAAATTAAAAAATAAAATGCTAGTGCTTTTTATGATATTTTTATTCCAAAAAAAGGTATTAATTGATATTTATACTCAGAAACGAAACTATACGATGTTAGACTTTAGAAATATAGTTTTAATTTAATAACAGAGTAGACTTCAGCAGATTGACGTTCGAAGGTCAAAAAGGGGCAAAGGTGTTTTTGGACACGTGTTTACCAGGCCCATAAATCTCAACACCTACGAGACAGATGCGCTGGAAATTCTTTTTTTTTCAGGGTCATTTACTATGTAATAAGAATGCACCAATTAATTTTAATGACCCAAAATCCAACTAACACCCTCTGAATTTTCGTATAGTTTTGAATTTTTCAAAATATCCATTTTTCAGTTTTTATTACAATTTTTAAAATTCGAAAAGTATAGTCCCTTGGACATCAAACGATGTGTAGTTCAAAGCAATTATAGCCGCTAAAAAATTATGTTATAAATCATAACTAGTGCCTTTTTAATCTAATTTTTACCAAATTTCTATTTGTTTATGCAATTTTTTTTTGCTCAAGTAGTTTTTTTCAATAATTTTGAGAAATAATAATAATAATAATAATAATTATTATTATTATTATAATTATATATTATATATATAATAATTATAATAATAATAATAATAATAATTTTTAATTGTTTAATCAATTAATTTTTTTAAATAGTTATAAAATTATATTAGTGGACGATTTCGAGAAAGAAAATTCTTTTAAAAATGAATATTTCTTTTTTTAAACAATTTTTATACGTTAACCATTCATACTCAATTTGAAAGAAAATTTAAAGGAAAAGAAACAATAATTATTTGTATGAAGAATAACATAAAGCTTTGAACAGAATATACTACTCCTAAAAGTCATTAAATATTGAGTTTAATTCATTAAATACGATTTTAAAAATATTTTTGGGAAAAAATAATTTTTTAAACAAATTCAGTTTGTTCCAAAAATTAAAAAAAAGGTTTTAAAAAAAGGTTTTTAAAAAAAGGGTTTATTCTTCCTATACACTATACATTCCAAAAATAATGTGTTCTGTTCTATTTTATAATATTTTTCAAAAGTTTCCAAAAGGAAACTGCTTAAGCAGATACACATTTTTTAAACAACTAGAAATTTGTTAAACATTAGAGGAAATGTAACAACATTATGTAATTATTAAACAAAAAGTAGCTAAGGATACCACCTTGAGACGGAAGTGGAAATATCTGGCTCAATTTTTTGATATTTTGAAATTAAACATCAACTCATTGTTTAAATAATGAAATCATGTTTTTTTAAATTTTACTATGCAAAGAATGACTAGCTATAACATTTCATTCGGAAAATAAGATTTTTCGGGGAAAAAAAATGTTTGAATAAGTTACATTTATTTAAACAATTGGAAATTGCTAATTTTTATGTTTGGCTCATATTTTTTTATTACTCATTTTTTTTTACTCATTAAATAATTTTATTACTTTTTATTACTCATTAAAACTTAAAAAGTACAATTTCGAAATCACCGCCTGATCTGCCCAATTTTTGAGGTTATGTTGCCGTATTTTCACTTAACTGGTGATATTTTTCATTTTTAAGGCAATTTTTTCTGTAATTATACTTTTATGGACGTAAGACTTCATAGACACAATAAATTATTGTTAAAAATGATAATTTGTTTAAAATATGAGGTTTACCAGATTTAACAGCTTGACCCGTTATTACTGGTATTACCGGTAAAACTGGTAAATTTACCTGTCATACGGGTAAGGTCCCATCTCTAATCATAATAGGTTTATGGTAACTTAACATAAATTGCCCAAAATTAAATTTTAAAATCGCTATAAATTTTCAGAAATTTTTGGTCATTTATGGTAATTTTACAGGAAAATCTGGCAAGTTACCATAATTTTCATAAATATCCTGAAAATTATAAAAATATTTAAAATTGAATTAGCGCAATTTATGGTAAGGTACCATATTTAGCTGTAAAATTACCGGAAATTTCCATAACTTTCCGGAAACTTCTAGATATTTATCAATTGAATTTTGGACAATTTATGAAAAATTGAAATAAATTAGCTGTAGTATTTCAATTTACCAACAATTCCATAAATTTCGGGAAAATTATTAAAATCTTTAAAATTGAATTTTTGGTCATTTATCGTAATTCGCAATACTTCCCTGTAAAATTAACATAAGAGAAAGAAAATTTTCATCTATTTCCGGAGATGTATGGATTTTTAAATTTTAAATTTAGCGATATTTATGGTCAGTTGAAATAAATTACCTTTCATATTACAATTTATCATAAATTGTATAAATATCTGAAAATTTATAAAAATGATTAAAATCGAATATTGGTTAATTTACCATATTTACCTTTAAAATTACCTTAAATGACCAAAAATTTCCATAAATTTCCGGAATTCTAAAGACATTTTTTGTCTTGAAATTTAGGAAATTTATGGTAAGTTACTATAAGTTTAATAAATTTCCAGAAATTTATAAAAATGTTTAGAATTAAACTTTGGGTAATTCATGGCAATTCACCATATTTACCTGTAAAATTATCATAAATGACCGAAAATGTCCATAATTTTCCTGAAAATTATATATATTTATAAATTTAATTTTTGGGATTTTATGGTAAGTAGAAATAAAGAACCTGGAACATTACAATTTACCAAAAATTTCATCAGTTTCGTGGAATTTATAGAAATGTTAAAAATTGAATTTTTGGTAATTTGTGGTAATTCGTCATACTTCCCTATCAAATTTACAGGAAAATATGTTAAAGTATCATAAATTACCCTACATGTAATTTTAATCACTTTTATAATTTTAACGAAATTTATGAAATTTATGGTAACTTACCCTAAATTGCGAAAAACTATTTTTCAAAATGTTTATAAATTTCCGGAAATTGATGGAAATTTTCGGTCTTTCATGATAGTTTTACAGGAAAATATGATAAATTACCATAAATTGTATAAAGCTCAATTTTAAATATTTTTATAAATTTCCAGAAATTTATTAAATCTATGGTAACTTACCATAAATTTCGAAAAATTCAATTTTAAAGTGTATCAATTTTCGGAAATTTATGGAAATTTTCGGCCGTTTATGGTAATTATACAGGAAAATATGATAAATTACCACAAATTGTCTCAGGTTCAATTTTAAAGATTTTTATGAATTTCCAGAAATTTATTAAATTTATGCTATCTTAACATAAATTTTGCTAACTTCAGTTTTTAAAGTTCTACAAATATTCGTCATAAACTACATTGCATTTAAAACATTTTTATAATTTTCAAGAAATTTATGAAATTTATGGTAAATTACCATAAATTGCTAAAAATTCAATTTCAAAATGTCTATAAATGTTCGGAAATTCTAGACATTTTCGGAAATTTCCGGAAATTTATGGTAACTTACCATAAGTGTCCTAAATTTAAATTTCAAAAATGCTGAATGACCATAAATTACCGTATATTAACTTACTTACCATAAGTTTCCTACATATAAATTTCAAAAATGATATAATTTTGTTAAAATTGATGGAAAATTTTGTTTATTTATAGTAAGATAAATACAGATAAATATGGAAAATTACGATAAATTATCCAAAATTCAATTTTATACAGTTTATAAATTTACGGAAATTGATGGTAACTTACCATAAATCTCCAAAATTCGTCTTTTTTGATAGAAATTAATTGTCTTAAAAAAATACAATTTTTAGTTAGAAAATCGATTTATTTTAGCTGAAGATTCAATTATTTAGTTAATAATGTATGCCCAGGTTTAAAATTGCAGAACAATTTGTTAAATTTTTTTCCGATGAAAAGTAACGTTTACAATAAAAAATTTAGCAATAATTTTTTTTGGTTCAAAATTGATATATTTAAAACCGGGTTTTCAAATATTAAATTTCTTTTGAACTATTCATTTAGATCAAGGCAATAATAAAAAATTAAGACACATAATTGCTTAAACAATTAATTATTATTTATAATAATATTATCTTAAAACAATTCTTGGAAATAACATTTTTTCTACAAATTTCCACTTTCGGTTAAGCATTCCTATATTTTGTAAATATTCGTATTTTTTATTGACACGACAACATTTTTTTTGTTAATATATTTTTTTTATTTGAAAATGTCACTATCTTGTTGTAAATTCTTCCCTTTAGGTTAAAAAATCAATTATTTTAGTAGAAAATTGAACTATTTGGTTAACAATTAACTTATTTGTTGAAATCAATTGTTTCTGCTTAGTGATTAAAAAAAATTCTAGTGATATAAACAAAATCGTTTGTTAAAAACAACAACACTAAACACACTATACAAGTATTTAAGAAAATTAGGTCATTTTGAAAAATATTTACAAGTTCTTGAAAAATTTGAAAAATATTTAAAAATGTTAAAAAATTATTTAAGAATCCTTTTAAAAATTTCGAAAGATTGTAACAGCATTAATACTTTTTAAAATTGCTGTGAAAAATTAAAAATCTCTTTTTTGATAATATTAATTTCTGGGAATATTCCAATAGATTTTAAAACACTTCAAAAGATTTTTTTTTAATGTCAAAAAGGAATATGGAAAATCTTCAGGTAATTTTGTTAGTTCTAAAATCTTTGTCATACATTTCAGGAAAAATTTTAATCTTTTTACGAAATATAAAACATTTTGCACATTTTCAAAAATAATGTAATATTTTCAAATATTTACCAAATATAAAAAAACAGACTTTTTTAAAATTTCTGAACCAAAAAATTCAGAAGCTTTTTAAGACTTTTGCAAGGTATAAAAATAATGAAAAATTTTCTCAAATTTCTGAAAATTATTCTTTATTTTGCAAATTTAATTTTAACATAATATTTTCAAAGACTTTGAAACAATTAAAAAAGTTTTTAAAATTATGTTGAAGAGATTAAAAATAATTGAAAACTTCGAAAGATCTCAAGAAAGTATGGAATATTTTTTAATTTCTTTTTAAAACTTCGACAAGTCCTAAATATGTTTCAGGCTGAACTGAAGTTTTCGTAATATTTTTTAAAATCCTGTAAAATAAAAAAACTTTATTAGGAATTCTCTGAAATATGTTTTTGAAAAATATAAAATTTTCGAAAATCTTTTTTCATTTTCTCATGAATCCTAGTAAAATTGTACTTATCTAATCTTGACAACAAATAAACAAATAAATCGAAAAAGTCAATTTTAATGTTATTTTTCAAATTTAAAATCATACATAACGTCCAATAATAATAAAACAATAATAAAATAATCAAATAATAAATCTTTTTCGGGAAGGATAGAAAATTTGAATATTTTGGTCGAGATTTCAAATATATGCCTGAAAATTAACTTTTTTCAAATTCTTTTTTTTTCATTCTTCTAATTGATAATTTAACTAATTGTTAATAACACTTTTTATTCTGGTTAAAAATTTATAATTTTAACCATTCCATTTTTGGTTAAAAATGTATCTTTCTTTATTTTTGAAAACATGGATATTGTTAAAAATCCTATTTTTTGGTAGAAAATTAATATTCTTAGTTTAGAATTCAAACCTGATAATAAATAGCGTTCAAAATTAAATTTTCGTAAAAATTTCAACTATCTGTTTGACAATGAACCTGGAAAAAAATTATTGCCTAAATAAAACTTAAATTCTTCCATTTTTGGTTAAAAATTGAATTTATCATCGAGGAGAGTTAGGAAATAGACGGGGTTAAGCAAAATGATTAATTTCTTTCTAAATTTAAAAACAATTATGTATTTTTAAAAATATTAGTATCAAACAATAGTAAAATAAGATAAAAGTTTAAAAGCCAAGAATAAGGATTAAATCTGAGCTGGCTCAGACCTGGCCGAAAGCTGGGCCATTGCTTGGCCAAAGTTTGGGAAACACACTCTTCGGCCAGGATACTGTTTACCAATAAAATATACCCAAAAATCTCGTTAAGAAACCCCCACCAAAAAAGGTTTGTAAAAACTTGTATTTATTGACTTTAAAAAGCGGGTTGGATTTGGTTGCGATGTGCTCTTGGAGGAGTGGTTCGCTTGGCTTGTACAATTTTCACTTCATCATTGAACTCTTTAACGGGTTTGTGGTAGCGATTCCTAATTGCGAGATCCTGATCCGAATTTGAAATTTTCTGAATGTACGTGGCTGAATCTCCGATTATCAATACTTTCACAAATTCACTTCTCTCTGTAATGGAATCAAAATGTAGGAAAGGACGCACTTTTCCATAACGATCGAAATATCCAATGGCGTAGCTTCCCCATACTGCTGCTTCATACTCTTCTTCAGGTAATATATCGATACGGAAACCTGCACGGGTTTCATAAAGTCCTATATCGGGTATAGAAAGTTCCCATGATTCTGCAAAAAAACTATTTTAGTAGAAAATTATTCTTTCCTTTTTAGTTAAAAATACAGGTAGTTCGTTCAAAATTGATGTGTTTTGTTGAAACTTCGTTTTTTTGCACTATCTTAAAATTAACAGTGAAATCTCACTAATTTCCATTGATATCTCACTGATTTCCAGTGAAGACTTACTGATTTTCAGTAAACTCTCACTAACTTCCATTGATATCTCACTCATTTCCAGTCAAGAATTACTGACTTTCAGTGACATCTCACTAACTTCCAGTGATATCTCACTCAATTCCAGTGAAGACTTACTCTTTACAGTGAAATCTCACTAATTTCCAGTAACAGCTCACTGATTTCCAGGGAAATACCACTGGTTAATACACTATGAAGAGCCTCACTGATAATCAGTAAGATGTTCCTGGTTTACTAAATGAAATTCCACTGCCAGATTCATCAGTGATGTTCCCTCGTGATGCATTATCAGTAGTCATCTGGCCATAGACGTAGTCGTTCTTTAGCTCGTTAGGTCAAACCACTTGTTCAAAATTTGTCTTTTGGTACTCTCCTAAAGTACGTAAAACGCGAAAGCTCACCAATTTCCAGAAATATATCACTGATTTGTAGTGAAAACTTACTGATTTTCAGTGAAATGTAAATAATTTCAAGTGATATCTTACTGATTTTCAGTGAAGACTTACTGATTGTCAGTGAAG
>JAWWLR010000092.1:16245946-16255948 GCA_035041075.1 Acraspis erinacei | reverse complement strand
AAATGAAAAAAGAATTTTTTTATTATATGATGAGCACAATACTAAGGAATTAATTAATTTTCTAAAAATATAATCAACCTTTTCGTCAGGTTTTCCAAATCAGAAAATTGGGTTAAATGAAACGATTAAATCCAGCTACAATATATTTTTAGATTAAATAAAGGCGAACCTCTAAATTAAATACGGGTGAACGTGAAATGATTAGGAAATTCTAGTAATATTCAGTACAGGAAACAATCAGATGAAATTCAATTAAACCGGAAAAATGAAACATCAGAAATACACTGTTCAAGGATAAATTAAAGCAGTCAGGAATATTCTGGAAATAGTATGCTACTTATTCTCAAATATTAATAACGAAAACAGAGAACTTTTATTTCGAATAACTGAATAACAGGAATTAATTGACCCCGCGATCATACAATTATCTAACTGCGATCCAGAAACAGTCTTCTGGAAAAAATTATTAATTTATAACTCTCAAATTAATTTCAGAGGTTATTTAAGGTTAGTCAAATGTAGAATAGCTCTTGAATACGGCTAAATTGATTATCTCTAGAAGGTCGAAACCAGAGGTCCAAATCGACAATATCATAAAGTCGACTCGATCATCTCGGACCGTCGCGTCGTCTCGGTCCTCTCAGTGTGGCTGACCCAATTATTGTGAAGTGTCGATTTGGACATCTCGGATGGTCGATCTGATTTTCTCAAAAATTTGACTCGATCGTATCAGATGATGGATTCGATTATCTCATACAGTCGATGTGGTCATTTTGGATGGGCGATTAGATCATTTTAGAGGGCCCACTGGATTATTCCTAAGTGTCAATGTATATATTCAATGAAGGCCAATTTAATCATCACAGAGGGTCTATTTTAAATTCTGAGATGGTAAAAAGAACTATTTATGATAGTCAAATATATACTTTTAAATCATTTTTAAAAATTCCTTTTAAAAAACGTTTGATTTAATTTTAACTATTTTTCTAATAATTAGAATTTTCTTCACTGTTGCTATAAATGCATTTTTTTATTGCATAGAACCTTTATCATAACTTACAGGACTGCACTTTGCCTAACCTTGAAACACGCAAATGAGCAAGCAGAGATTTTAATTGCAGGGTAAAAGAAACTGTACATAAGTGACAAAGCATTTTAATCATAATTAATTTCATTTAATTCATTTAATTTGGATCACAAACATTTAAAGCCCCCGTTCAACCTTAATGTCAAAAGTTATAACAAACCCTTAATACTTAAATACTGAAACTAAAATACTTAAACATTTGCAACCATCATTTGCCAGCTGATTTTTTGCTTTGTGATCCATTCTATAAATAGCACAAAGAAAAAAGTAAATAATCTTTTAGTATAGCAGTCACTAGTAATTTTTTTATTTAAATAAAAATGAAGTTTTTAAGGTAGAAAGTCAAACTTTTTGGAAAGCAGTGGATTTTTAAAATGGAAAATATGAATCTTCAACCAGAAAGATTATAAAGATTATAAGAGATTATTATTATTATTATTATTATTATATTATTATTATAAGATGATTATTATTTAAGATTCTACCAATATAAAATTATTAATTTTAAACAAGATTCTCAACGAAAAAGTTAAAATAACAAGAATAATGTTCTACCCCAAAAGACAAATTTAAAAAAAAGGAGATTCACAGAAAGAAACCAAATGTAATCTTTACAGCAATTTATGAGTAAACCTTACCTGTTACAACTCTATTGAATCCTGTTCTGTTTCGATGCAAAAAAAATTCAACTTTATGTACTCGAAAATTACCCGAAACGAAAAATTCATTTTTGTTGAATTTTTCACTTATAAATTGAACTTCAACTGAATAAGAATATTATAAGATATTATTATTATATTATAATTATATAAATATGATAGCATTTTAATAAATGATGGCTTATTATTTTTTTTTTGAGAAAACATTCTCTACAACTCTACTGTTATCAACTTAAAAAATAACTAACTAATCTTAAAATACAATTATTTGTTTAAAACATGTTTTATTTAATAAATTGTTCTAACGATTTAGAGCGATAGAAGAAGCCATAGAAGCCATAGCAAAATTAAATTTCAAAATTGGAAACAATAGAGTTCTAGAGAATGTTTTTCTCGAAAAAATAAGCCGTCATTTATCAAATTGTAATCATTTTTCAAAAATCGGTTAAAAATAATGTTTATTTTTATGAATTTTAACATTTTTCATAGAAAATAATGTTTTTTATTTGGAATAACATCAGTTACAATATTTTGATTCTTAGAATCATAGAAAAACTATTGTTTCAGCTAGCTCTATTGCACTTAAAAAAATGGTTAGTTGGGCCAACTATTCAGTTTGTAAGATATGGCACTGCTATTTTGTTAGTTGGGACAACCATTTAATTAGATGCGGTTACTAACTGAATAGTTGCTGCATCTAATGAAATTGTTGTACCAACTAATTAAATAGTCGTATCGGCTAATAAAGTAGCAGTACCAAACCTTACTAACTAAATAGTTGGTTCAACTAATCATTTTTTTCAGTGTATTTCAGATGGCTCACTTTAGGCACAAGAACTACCTTAAAGCGAAATGCTTCAATTTTCTATCAAAAATTTTAAGTTTCAAGTAAAAAATGTCAACTTTGTACCAAAAATGATTAGTATAATTGGCAGCTCAAAAGATTAATTTTCACCTAAGCGTGAAACGAATTTTCATGAAAATAGTTCAACTTTCAACCAAAGGGATGAAGCTTCAATAAAGAAACATAATTTTTAACAAGATTTTCAATCAAAAGGTAGAACTCTTAAGAAACAAGCATGCTAAAGTTTTAACAAAACATGTAATATTTGAATTTTCCCATAAACCAAATTTTAACAATAAAAACCTATTATTTACAAATTTATCGAATTTTCAACCAAATAGATGAATTCTCGATAAAAAAGACGAATTTTGACAAAAGTACATAAATTTTCTGCGAAATTACTTAATCTTAAATTTAAAAAAAAATTAATTACAAAAAAAATCAAATTTTCAATTTAAAAATATCACTGCTAAACTAAAAAGCTTAATTTTCTGTCAAATAGTTTCATTTTCAAGGCAAAAGACGAATTTTCTGCAAAGCAGTAGAATGTTTACACAAAAGTTTATTTTAAATGAAATACTTGAATTTTCAATAAAAAATTTGAACTTATATTAACTCAAATAGATTAGGCCTAAATGTGTCAAATGTCACATTAGCTAGGTTAAATATTAATATTACTATTACTTATTTAAAATAGAGACTTACAAGATAAAATATACTATAGGGTAAAGATTTTAATTTCTTGGCGGATAGAGGTGGTCACGTAACCTTTAAATTTTCACGCGCATGATCGACGCGCACAAATCAAGCAATTGACCATACGCGATGGCTTATTTGCTCCTTCATGGATGGTCAAAATGAGTGAAAACAAAATTTTCGTATTGACCATCCCGAAAGGAATACTTTAGTTATCCGTGATAGTGAGTCTAATCTTCTTATAAAAATCACACTGGCCATAAAATAAGAGTATTTTCAACTAAGCCGAAAAAATTTTGGAGGGACCGTTTGAACATGTAGAAGGACTGTCTGGCTCTCTAAATTTTGACTCTCTAACTTTGACCTTCCATTTTTCTCCACGTACCAAATTTTTTCCTATGCTATCCCAAAATATATTCTATTTGATTTTATGGGAAGAAAATCCAGAAAAATTAATATTATTAATCCGCCCGATTGTCTGTGTTTTTCAGGTATATATCGTTGGTCACACACCGCCTGGAGTGGATGAAAGAGAACACGGGGCAGGAGGTCTAAAAGAAAAACACAATACGAGGTACCTTCAACTGGTTCGCCAATATGCCGATATTATTCGCGGACAGTTCTTCGGACATTGGCATTCGGACACATTTCGAGTCGTCTATAGTGACACAGGTATTTATTATTTATTTTATATTATCTATTATTTATGATTGATTATTTAATATTTATTTTTTCTAATGTATATTTTGTTGATAATTGTTTATTGTCCATTGTCAATTATTTATTATTTATTGGATAAATATTTTCCAAAAATGAGGGGCTGGGATTTATGTAAAATTTCGATAGATTTATTCACGCATTCACTACTTATCCTTAGCATTTAAAAAATATAATTTAGTGTCAAAAATAAAGATAAAAATGTTTGACTTTTATTTAAAAAATAGTACATTATGTAGCCAGGGTTAGAAACATTCCCTCTCCTTAGTGAATGACCCAACATTTTGTTTTAAAAATTTTTCTAATTTTCTGGAAATTTATGATTTTCCTGTAATTAATGGTAATATTACAGGTAATTTATGGTAACTTACCTAAATTACCCAAAATTTCATTTTAAACCTTTTTTATAAATTTTCGGAAATTTATGATTTTTTTGGTTATCTATGGTAATATTACAGATAATTTATTAAGTTTTTTTCTAATTTATAAAAATATTAAAGGTAATTTACAGTATCTTACCATAAATTGCCAAAAATTCAATTTAAGTATTTCTATAAATTTCCGGGAATCTATGGAAATTTTTGGCCATTAATGGTAATTTTACAGGTAAATATGGCGACTTATCATTAATTACTCAAAATTTAATTTGAGACAATTTTATAAATTTCCAGGAATTTATGAAAATGTTTTGGTAATTTATGGTAAATTTTTCAAAGATTTTTTGATGCTTTTTTATTGAATGTAACCATTTTGTGGAAGAAATAAATATTCTATTCTAAAAAATAGGGTTCAAAAATAAATTCGAAACAAAATTAATTTTTTTCCATATCAAGGTTCTTAAAGTAAAAAAAGTCCAACTTTATTCTTAGCGTAAAAAAAGTTTTAAAAAAGTGTCCTATGAAAAAATGCAGTTATTTTTACCTCTATTTTCAAAGGTCAAATTTTGTTTTTATTCGAAAAATGTTTATTCTCAATAAAAATAGCGTAAAAAATCATCCAAGCGGTACTTGAAAAATATTTTACTCAAAAACCACTCATCGTTTATTTTCAGAAATACTTAAATATTTAATTTATATTTATTTAAATATTTAAAATATTTAATATTAAATATTAATTTAAATATTTACTTTAGCAATATTTAATTTAAATATTTAAATACTTACTTTAGCAATATGTAATTTAAATATTTAAATATTTAACCCTCTATTTAAACTTAAAGCCCTTAAAGAGACAAACTGATCTTTCGGTTAAGTTGAAAAAATTGAAGAAAAAATGCCTCTTATGCAAAAATGTCAAACTAAAAAAGAAGGTTTTTAAAAATAATGATTTTTTATTTTCTTCTGTATATAGTTCCAAGTTTAGGGATTAGTTATTTAGATTTGATAAGATTTAAAGAAAGTCAAGTTTTCATTACGAAAAACTCTTCAAAGCGCATTTTTTATTAAGGTTCTTCAAAAAATTATTGATTATTATTGGATGACTAATATGATAACTAGGTGTCATTGCAGAGTAATTTTCGGGCAATTCGGTAATTTTACACGTCGGATTACACTAAATATAATTGGCAACATAATTTAATGAAAATTATGAAAAAATATTTTTGATTCATAACAGTATTAATAAAATTCTGTTTTTTCATTTATTAACAAGTATTAAAGAAAAACGGTTGTATCGTTAAAAACTTTGTTTATGAAATTATTAATTAACACATTCTGTGCGATAAATTTGATAAAAAATTACTCGACAATGGCACTTAGTTATCATCAATTATAATTAATGATTGTGCGAAGAAAGTTAATTATGAAACTTTTAATTACATTTAGGTGCAAATAAAAAAAGTATTATTTTTAATAAACATTTTTTTCTTCAAATTTGTGTTTATTTTATTTTTTATTTCTGAAAATAAGAGACGAGTGACGAAAAATTTTTGGCCAAGTATTGTTTTGATAAGTTTTTTCATGCTTTTTCATCTAGTATACGAATTTATTAAAACAAAAAATTTTACCATTAAAAATAAATGTCAAAAATAAGTTTGACTTCTTACATTGAGGAACGCTTTATAACACTTTTTTTTATCCTAGAAAGCAATCTGGAGTTTTTCCTCCAAGAAACTTGAGATTAAAAGAAAAATTTAATTTTTGTTAGTAAAAGTAATTGTTTAGAATATTGCCGCGCATGCGCAAGAATAATTGGGTATACCGAGAAACTTAAAATATATTTTCGTCCGTAAGAAATCTAATTTAACTTTTTAATCTCAAGGTATCTTATGGAAAAGCGCGGAGCTAACCTTTCAGTCTGAAAAAGTTTGAAAAATTTCCTCCTATTAAAAAAATCAAATTTATTTTTAATCTCCACTTTCGAAATTAAATAATATTTTTTGAGAAAATAGTCACATTTAATAACTATTCTTAATAACCACCCACGGCTTATTTTCTGTAAGAAAAATTAATTATCCCAGTTTCAAACCAAAAGGTCCTCAAAAAGAAAAAAACTAATCTTTTTCCAGAGAAATAAATAAAAAAGTTTTTTTTCTGGAAAAAGCAACTTTGCTTTCATCTTTTATTTTTGAAGGTAACAAATTTATTTTCTCAAAAAAATGTTAGGATCAATAGAAGGGACGCAAAGGAATTTACCAAAATTTTACTAAAGGATATTTTTCTTGTTGGTATGAAAATATTGATGAAAAATTATTTTCATGTCAAAAGGCTCACCCGTGTCCTGGATTATGATGGCTCCGAGCATCACCCCATACCAACCAGGTGGACCGAATAATCCTGGTTTGAGGCTCTACCAGTTTGATAAAACATCAGGCCAGGTGGGTATTACTACGTGCTTTATTTCTAAGTTTGGAACAATAAGGATTCTATCAAAATTTTATATTGTACCTGAAATTGCAACAATAGCACAAAAATTCGCATAAAAGTTGGTAAATAAGAAATTTTAATCGAAAACATTTTTTCTGAAGGATACTTGAACTGCCGGATCAAATAAGGGCGCATAAACTTATTTCTCCGGGAGTGGGAATACCCCTGAAGGATTTTAAAAACATTTTAGAATTTTAATTTATAAAGTCTATATCTAGATGTAGAATTGCATTATGCATCTTTTTCCATTTAGGCAAAAAGTTGTAGCGTTTTTAGTTTTCTAATGAAAGCAACAAAACTGCATTTTTTGTCAAAATCAATTTTAACTTCAACTCGTTCTAAGTCAGTCAGCTTTTAGGAGTTTTTGATTTTTGTTTTGGAATGTGGTTCGAGATGTCCTTCGACTGATAAAGAAAAATTAATTCAAAAATTAATTTAAAAAAAATGATTTTAAACTTTTGTCTGATGCCTGGAGCTTTTCGGACTTCTCTAACTTCCAGCGTTTCGTTTATCGAGCAAATTTTGAGTAACAAAAAACTTCCAGCTTGAAAGTTGTTAACAACAGTACAAAGAAGTTTTCTGGAAAATTTTAGCCCAATCGAATTGATATTGAAGAAATTATTAACGTCTCAATTCAATAGAGCCTAGACGACTCGCGCGGGTGAAGCGAGAGTTTTAGATCCTGTTCATAATAGAGTTTCCCGGGCCTTATAATAAAAACTAATCAACTAATCAGGTAATATCAAATTATTAGGGATAAATAAATAGTAGTGCAGAATGCAAAATAATTTATTCATTTAATAGTATGGACAATAGAATGATTCTATTGTGGAGACAAACCTTACAAAACTAAAACAAAACATAAATTGTTTTTCGTTCCTGTTGTAATAGAGCGTTAGTATTTCTTGTCCTAATATTAATATTTCCTCAAATAATATTGAATGAATAAATTAAATTACATTATGAACTATTATTTATTTATGAATAATACTTTGATATTACTTGATTGCTTGATTAGTTTTTATTTTTAGCGCCGGTGAACTGTATTCTAAATCGGATCTGAGATTCGCTAGAGCCCACGCGCGAGTCGCCTAGCCGCTATCGACTTGAGACATTAATAATGTTTTGAATATCAATTCGATTGGGCTCAAATTTTACAGAAAACTTACTTGTTCTGTTGATAAAAAATCTCTCCATGGAAGTTTTTTGTTGCTCAAAATTCGCTCGATAAACGAAACGCTGGAAGTTAGGGAAGTCCGATAAGCACCACGCATCAGAAAAAAATTTACGCAATGAATTTCTACATCTGGATATTGTCTTTAAAAATAAAAATGCGAAACAGTTTTTAAAAGCTTGGATATCATATTTCGATATCATATTTCTTTATTTTAACATGATATGCTAAATTTTCAGGTTAACATTTTTTAAAGATCTGGAGTAGAAAAAATGGAAGATTTTTTCAAATTTTCTAGTTCGAAAACGATTTCTCATAAAACAATCAAATTTTCAGGTTGAGTTAACCATTTTTAGACTAATCCTCGGAGGTTTCAAATAAAAAATTTCACAATATTGTAGTTTCAAATGTAAATAATTATTCAAAATGACAAGACCGTATCGCTATTAAATATTCAAAACTGCACATTAAAAACCTTTTCAGTCAGTTTTCAATTTGATAATTTTAGATGTAAATATAAAACAATTTCGAACTGTAAAGCTTAGAATTGTAAAATTTGAAAAAAATGGAATCATATTACACCAATCTAGTTGTTTATCATTTACATTAATTTTCAATGTTATATATTAAAATTTCCCTATTTTTAGTTGACTAATAAATAATTTAAAATTGAAAAATATTCTATTGTAAAAGTTCTATAGTGAATAATATTTCTGTAGGAAGATTTAGAGTGTATAAACAAATAAAGACAAAAATTAAACTATGTAACTGAAATTGTTACAGTCTTTCATAGGTTTTAATTTTGGAAATAAAATTGAATTGGTTGAATTTGGGCAAGTTTAATTAGCAATTTAAAAATTATTAGTTTTTAAGTAATTTGAATTTACCACAAATAATTGAAATTTTTAAGGTTTTGATTATAAAAAGGGGGACGACTGAAAAATCCCAAAAAATAAAATTCCCGACACTGTAAAATTGCCGAATTGCAAAATTCCCGAAAAATAAAATTCGCGAATAATAAAACTGTCGAAAAATAAAATTAGCGAATTGGAAAATTCCTTTATATTTAAAATCGCGAATAACAAAATTGACGAAAAATAAAAATACCGATTTGGAAAATTACCGAATAATAAAATTCTCGAATAATAAAATTCCAGAATTATAAAATTCCTGAATTGGAAAATTTCCCGAATGACAAAATTGACTAAAGTTTATAATAGTACCGAATTAGAAAATTCCCAAATAATAAAATTTCCGGAATTTAATAATTTTACCGAATTGGAAAATTCTCGAATAATAAAATTGCTGATAGGAAATTGCCGAATTATAAAATATCCGAATTGGGAAATTCCCGAATTTAAACAGTTACAATTTTTCCATACATATGTTTTATTGATTACGAATTTAATAATGAAATTTTTGTTTTTTTAAATAATTTTTAATGTTTAAAATTTCGAAAATTATTGCTTAAATTGAAAATAACAATAATTTTTAATAGAATATTTCTGGATGACGCATTTTTTTTTAAATTTTATAGTACTTAAAAAAGAGCGTTAGCAAAAATCGAATTTTAAATTCACAATGTTTTTTAATCAATATAAGGTATGGTGAAAACAGAGGGTGAGTTTGTTGTATTCGACGAGAAGGTTTCGTCAAATTTAACTTAATAGCTGCAAACTAAATTCTTATTTTTCAAACTTGAAAATTTGATTTTTTTACACCTTCCAAATTTGACCAAATGTGCCACTCGAAGCCAAAAAATAATAATTGCGCACTGTTTTCATTAAACTTTAAAACGCTTTTCAAAAAAATATATACAAATTTAAAACTCAACTTTTGCGAACGCCTTTTTTCTTTTTCAATTACTATGAACATTAAAAAATTCTTCATCCAAAAATATTGAATTTAAAATTATTTTATTTTAAATTTAAACAATATTTTGGACATTTTAAACATTAAAA
>JAWWLR010000092.1:16223846-16245846 GCA_035041075.1 Acraspis erinacei | reverse complement strand
AAAGCGACCAGGGGCCCTCCCACTCCTCGAAAAATATTTTATATCCCGTTCTACGATGCGGCGGTTCAATTCTAGTTTTTATAAAAATATAAAGTAGAAATAATTTTAAAGCAGCAATGAAAATATTTTTTTTTTTTTTTTTAATTTTGTAAACTGATTAATTAATTACCAACTGATTCATTTTTCTACCATATCAAACTTTACTCGAATCTAAAATGACATAAGAAAATTAGTCTTCGACGCGTGGAAAATGTTAACAAATAAATAGTTATTCGAAAATTGAGTAAAGGATGAAAATTAATACAAAAGCATACAAAACATGGTATTCTAGCACATTTAAAAGAGGGTATATTCAGATATCGAATGATTGTTTGTACTTTTTTTATGCAGATATTACGCTGCGAACACAGTTTCCTTACCTCGAGAAGTGGAGGAAATATGGGGCTGCGGGGGAGCTTTGAATGGAGCCTGTGCACTGCAACACTATTGCTCGGTGACCCGTCTGGATCCAGTTTCATACAGCAATTGCTTTCAATCCTATGCCTTCGCTCTTGCATCAACATCTTCTCCATCCGCGCAGATCGATCTCGTCATTCTCTATCAGCTCCTGGCTATCCTCCTCACCATTCTCCGATGTCGGTAGGGAAAAATAAGCCAAAAGTCAAAAATACAAAATACTACATTTTCAAGTTTTCATTTTACATTTTAAGCGAAAAAGACCTTTACAGCAGTCTGCAGCTTTTTCCTCCAGGGCGGATCCAAGCTTCTTAAAGTCATTCAACTAGAGACTCGCTGTGCGATACCTATTGAATATTTTATGTCGGGTGTACAATTTATTTACAAAATAGCAACGTGTTCGATATCGTCCAATTTATTCGACAAGTCTCGAATTTGTATGTTGGATGTATGAGCAATTTCTTTGAAGACATTTTATTATTGCCTACTTTTCACATATAAAGCAGTAGAAAAGTATCAAGTTCAATAGTGCGATTTTTTTTACTAATTTATTTAGTAAACATGATCTGATAATTAATTTTAGCTTCAGAGTGATGATTTATGGGATGTCTTTAAATTTGTGATCACTCTCAGATTTTTCCAGTTCAGATCTTTACGATAAAACACAAAAAAGTAAGAAGCAATTGTTTAATTTTTTCATAATCAAATTATCAACCATTTTTTTTTGTTTGCGAACTTATAAACAGAGGTGTAAATGATTACAATTTTATGCATAATTCTTATTAATACTTTTTTCGGATTTTTTTTCCAGCGACTCCTATACGAATAAGTTTAAACTAAGGGAGGAGGTCTCACGTATATTCTTAGGAAAAATATCGACCAGATTAAGTGCTTAAAATTTTCTTTCAATAAAAAAAATGTTTTTGAAAACATGTGAAATTTCTTTAAATAAAAAAGCTTCTTTAAGTCGAATTAAATTTTTTATTAATGAAAGAAGGGAGATAATGACTATTTTTCTTAGATTTAAATCATTCTTCTTTGAATAAAATAATCTTCTTTGAGTCAAAAGAAATTTCTTTGAATCAAAGAACATTTTATTTCACTGAAAGTCGATGAAGATTTTTCTTTGATTCGGGAAATTTTCTTTGAATCAAAGAAACTTTTATTTTACTTGGAGCCAATGAATATATATTTTTTTTTATTTGCACAATTTTTCTTTAAAAAAATATTCTTCTTTGAGTCAAAGGAAATTTCTTTAAACTAACAAAATCTTTTTTGAACGAAAAGCAAATTTCTTTGAATGGAAGAACCTATTTTTACGGGGATTCAATGAATATTTTTTTTATTTAAATAATGTTTGTTGAATCATGATTACTTTTATTTTACTGGAAGACAATTATTATCTTTTTTATTCACATAATTTTTCTTTGTATAAAATGATCGGCTATGAGTCAAAAGCAATTTCTTTGAACCAAAGTAGATTTTATTTGACTGAGGTCCAATAAATATTTTTATTTTATTTTAGACATTTTCATTGAATCGGAAACACTTATTTTGCAGCGAGTAAATGAATGTGTCTTTAATTAAAAATTTTCCTTAAATAAAATAATCTTCGATTAAAAAATTGTTCTTAGAATTGAAGAAAATTTTATTTTATTTGATCATACAAACTTTTATTTTACTGGGAAACCATTAACACTTTTCTTTGATTGAAATAATTTTTCTTTGTATAAAATAATCGTCTGTGAAACAAAAAAAATTTCTTTCAAAGAACATTTTATTTGACTGAAATCCAATTAATATTATTCTTTTATTCTAGAAATTTTCATTGAATCGGGAAAACTTATTCTACTGAGATTTAACGAATATGTCTCTTTGATTACAAATTTTTCTTGAATAAAATAATCTTCGATTAAAAAATTGTTCTTAGAATTGAAGAAAATTTTATTTGGCTAAGATGCCATGAATATTTTCCTTTTTTTTCTAGAAATTTTCATTGAATCGGAAAAACTGTTATTTTACTGGGTGACACTTAATACCTTTTTTGATTCAAATAATTTTTCTTTTTATGAAATAATCGTCTGTGAGTCAAAAGAGCTTTCTTTGAACCAAAGAACATTTTCTTTCACTGAGATCCAATCAAAATTTTTGTTTGATTCTAGAAATTTTTATTTGAATTGGGAAACTTTTATTTAACTAAGATAAAATGGATATTTTCCACAAATTCAACAAATTTTTCTTTGAATAAAATAATCTTACTTGAGTCAAAAGAAATTTTGTTGAAAAAAATACAATTTTATTTTTCGGAGATCCAATGAATACTTTTCTTTTGATTCTAAAAATTTTCTTTTACTCGGGAAAACTTTTATTTCTCTGAGATACAATGGATATTTTTCATTGGTTCAAAACATTTTTTTTTTTTGTACAAAGTAATCGTCAATGAGTCGAGAAAAGTTTCTTTGAGTTGAAGCAAATTTTATTTGTCTATGGTCCAATGAAGACTTTTCTTTCATTCTAGATATTTTATTAGAATCTGGAAAACTTTCATTTCACTAAGAAGCACTGAATATATTCCTTTGATTCAAAAAATTTGTTTTTGATTAAAATAATCTTCTTTGGGTTGACAGAAATTTGCACTAACATCCCATGTATCTTTTTTTTTATTATAGATATTTTCTTTGAGTCAAAGAATCTTGTATTTTACGAGGGCCCAAATAATTTCTTTCACAAGAAGTTTTTTTTAATCAAAGAAAATTTTATTTCAATAAGATTCAATGAATGTATTTGTCTTATTTAAAAAATTGTTCTAAAAATAATTTTCAAGTAAAAAAATCTTCCTTCAGTGAAAAAAAATAATTCTTTGAATGGAAAATATTTTAAATTGAGATCCAATGAATATTTTTCTTTGATTCGAGACATTTTCTTTGACTCGGGAAAGTTTTATTTCAATAAGAAGCAATGAATATTTTCGTTTGAATTAAAACATTGGTTTTTGATTAAAATAACATTTTTTGAGTTAAAAGAAATTTGATTGAATTAAAGAAAATTCGATTTTACTGAAATACAATGAATATATTTTCTTAATTATAGACATGTTCTTTGAATCAAAGAAACTTTTATTCTCCTGAGACACAAATAATCCTTTTTTTTCTCGATTTAAACGATTTTTATTTGAAAAAATAATCTTCTTTGGGTCAAAAGAAATTTATTTAAAGCAAATAAATTTTCTTTGAATGGAAGAATCTTCTTTGAATCTTTAGAATACTCCTTCAAATCAAAAAATTTTCTTTACTTTGGTTTAAAGAGATTTGTTTAAATAAAAACTCTTTCTTCGACAAACAACTAACTACTTTTTGTATGAATAAAGTTAATTGGTTTAATTAAAAAACAGCATTAACAGCATTAACAGCCAATTAATATTTTTCCTTGAATCATTTTTTCCCTGACATTCAATGAATATTTTCCTTGGATTTGAAAAATTAGTTTCAATGGCAGAAAATTTTCTTTGCCTGATAACCAATGAATATATTTTCTGGAATAAAAGGAAATTTGTTTTCTTTGGAGAAACTTTTGTATTGAACTGAAATCCAATGAATATTTTCCTTTGATTCGAAGAGATTTTGTTGAATTAAAGAAACTTTTCTTTGCCTGAGAATCAATAAATATTCTTTTTTAATAAGAATAAATTCGTTTAATTTGAAGGAACTTATTTTCCTGAGATTCAAATAATATTTCTCTTTAAATCAAACATTCTTTTTTGAATCAAAAGAAATTACAAAAATTTGAAAAAAAAGCTTTTGTTTCCTGTGATTCAATTAATATTTTTCTTTTAGTTTAAAAGATTTATTTGATTTAAACAAAAATTCTTCAGACTGAGAGGGATTTAATATTTATAAACTTTACTTTGAATAAAAACAAATTAATATATTTGTTTGAAATTAAATATTTTTATTTAAATCAAAAGAAATTGTTTTAATTAAAATAAGCTTTTTTAGATGAAGGTCAATTAATATTTTTCTTTTATTCGAAGAATTTTGCGTTGAATCTTCTTTCTGAGTTGAAAACGAGGTTGAAAATAACTTATATAACATTAAAAAAAAACTTGCATATAGTATTACTTGTTAGTCGGAGGAACAGGGTCACGTATCACGTGTCACTTATAACAAGCTATTACTCTCAGCCACTATAATTGTCACGTTCCAAATCACAAACCTTTGTATCGGGTTCCTTCTCTTTGATCGCAAGTTTCTAAATTGTCAAATTTTTATATCGAAATTCAAATGGATTCCCTGAACCAAACCGTAAAAAAGCTTTAAAAAGAGGACGATTTCTCACGAAAATAGGTTAATAATAGAGGAATAAATTTTTTTTTTGTTATCTTTTGACTTATAAAGAATAAATTTCTAACGAAAAATGGAATAGTACATTCTATAGCTTGAACAATTAATTTGTAACGAAATAAAATAAGTTTTTAACCAAAAAGTTTAATTTTATACAAAAGAGGTAATTCTTAACAAATATGAATTTTTTACAAAAAACTGCAACTTTAAACAAGTACTTGAATAAAAAAAAGGAATTTTCCAGGAAGAAGATTAATGTTCTACCATAAAACAGAATAAAAAAAATAGATTAATTTTATAATAATTTTTTTTTAATTTTAGAGACAAACGATGAACTTTCTATAAAGCGATTGAACTTTCAACCCAAAAAGATGATTTTTTACAAAAAATTTAATTTCCCGCTATAAAGTTAAGTTTTAATAAATATTGTTGGATGTTTAACACAATAATTAAATTTAAACTAAAAATACGATTTTTTACAACGAAGTTAATTTTCAACTAAATCGTTTCATTTTTTATCAAATTTTTTAATCCTCAAACAAATTATTATAGATTAATTCAGAACGAAACGGTTGGTTTTTTAACAAAAAGGATGGATTTTCAAAACGAGAATATTAATTTTTGAACGCAAGAGACAAAGTTTCAAGAAAATATAGTAATTTTTGACTATAAAACATGAGTTGTCAATAAAAAATCCCTATTTTCAGCTAAAAATAAAATGCTTATATTTCATTTTTCAGTTTAAAAATACATTTTTTGACAAATAAAGAAAAAGGAATCTTGGATAAAATAGTTATAGTTTCAGGAAAAGAGATGAATTTTCATCTAAAATTATCAATCTTGAAAAACTTCCAACCAAATGCAGTTAAATTTTCAAATAAAAATGATAAATTGTCCATCAAAAATATTCATTTAACAGCTTGAAATTTATTGTTCTACCAAAAAAACGAAGTTTCAACAACCTGCATTAATTTTCAACAAATTTAAAAAATTTTAAATAAAACAGGCCCTTCAATTTTAAAATAGGATTTTTAAACCAAAAAATGAACTTTTTACAAAAAAGTTCAATTTCCATAAAAAAGTTTAATTTTTAATGCAAAATATTAACTAAACAAAAAGTGGATTTTCCAGCAAATAGTTTAATTTTCTACCAAATTATTGAATCCTCAAGCTAAGCCGATTAACTTAGTCCCAGAAAGTTGCATTTTTAAACAAATCAGTTTACATTTTTAATAAAGAATTTTAACCAATCAATTTTCAATAAAAAATATGAATTGTCTACTAAAAATTTAACAATTATAATTTTCAAATAACATTAGGAATCATACAAAATTAATTTTAAGCAACTGAGTTCAGCACAAACGATGATTTTTTCAACCAAAAATTAATTTTCTAAAAGTAGAAGATTATTTTTTAATTAATTTTTATACCAAAAAGTTAAATTTTCATAAAAATAATTTCATTTTGGACCAAACATTAAAATTTGAACCGAAAATTTGAATTTTAACAAAAAAGTTCATTTTCAACTGAGTAGTTTAACTTTCTCCATTTTAAATAAAAAATATCAAATTTCAAATAAAAATGCATTATTTACATTATTATTCCAAAAAAGGCTTTTTTAACAAAAAATTTTTTTTAACAAAATAGTTACGCTTTTAAACAAAAGATATAAATTATCGAAAAAATTATAAGTCATTAAAAAATGGACTTTCAACAGAAGAGTTTAACCCAAAACATATTTTTTTAACCCAGAAGATTAATTTTCTAAAAGTGCAACGTAAAATTTTCAAACAGCTCTCTTAGTCTTTCATCCGCAACAAGAAAGTCAATTATACTGTGGCTATTTACTTTAGACCAGGTGTACATATGGATCATTTTATGCCTAAACCAAATATTTGTAATAAAAAGACCCCTGTCTAAGTATAAGCCAACTAATTTATCTTCTTTATAGTTAGTTTTTGGATCTCCAAAATTACCTAGTACACTTTCTGTATCCTGATTTTGAATGCCCACGCATCCATTCATATCTCCTAGCTGAATTATTCTTTCATCAATTTCAAATATTTATCGTGTCATTTAAAGTGTCCCAGAGGGCGTCTTTTACTTCTCTGGGATCACTATCAACTGGTGCGTAGCACGCTATAATAAGCAATCTTCTGATTCCTACTTTCATTCTAGCCCACAACAATCTGGGAGATACAAAATCATGATCTCCGAGATGCTGCTTCGCTCTTTCATTCAAAATCAGACCTACTCTTTGCCTGCCATGTGATTCACTATATACTCCTGACCATATTTCAAATCCGCCCTTCAACACCCCGTTTTATATTAAACAAAATAATGTATTTTTAACCATGTAACTTTTAAACAAATTTGATAATTTTGGTAAAAAATACTTTTTTACAAAATAGTTACACTTTAAAAAAAATAAGACAATTTCCAACAAAATAGTAAAATATTCAACATCAAAAAATTAAATTTTTAACAAATTATAATTATTATTTCAACAAAATAGTAAGCAAAGAAAACGAGAAAAAGAATAAGTTTCATAAAAAGTAGAGAAAAAAAATTCTTAAAAAGTTGTCGTGAGGAAATGTGCTAAATGTTATCTAAGTTTGCAAAGTTTCTTTCACTGCCCCTCCCCTTTATTTTTACTTTTCGCAGTTTTTATCGTGACCCCCTCACCCCCTTAACTCGGTAATGTAGTTTATGGAAAAAGCTCAACAAATCATAACAAATTCAAAACTTGAAAGCTGCTTAATAAATAATGATAATATACAATATCTAACAACTTTGAGGATAACGCAAAGCTTGCAATAATCGAAAAACTTATTAAATATTGAATCGAATTTCAAACCTGTAACAATTGGCTCAACTCGTTGGCTGAAAGTTCTGAACAATTTTAATTGTAATAGGTATCGATTGCTTGGAAAGCTTGCAGTAGAAAATCGTTTCCAACTGTTCGCAAGTGTCTCATTAAAATTATTTACTGATCCCAGTGAGACCTCTGGATTTAAAAATGGAATTGTCGAGAAAAATAAAGTTAGCAATAAGAAGACTATAAATTCGAAAAAATAAGGTTAATTATAAATAATCTTAGTTCTGTTTGATAGGAGTGAAATTTGAAAATTGTCTATTGGCATATTTTCCGATAAATCAATATCGCACATTTTAAATTAAAGTGAAGGGTCATAATAAAGTCATAATTCTCTTCTCGAAATATATAATTTAGCTTCATAAATATTAAATAATAAATTAATTATTGAACTTGCTCTCTTAAATTTAATTCCAAGAAGACTAAAGAGAATTCCGATAAAACATACTTGTACAAATTTTCTTTAAGTAAAGAAGGATCTTAGAATTATATTAATTAAGAGAAGTTAGTTTAATTATAAAATGAGACACAATTAAAAAATATCTTAATGACAAATTTTGATTTGAAATACTTTTTTTTATTGTTTTATTTTTGGCGAAATATATGGGACGACTAAAAAATAAAAATTCGAACACTGCAAGATTCTTGGAGAAGAAAATATTCGAGATCGAAAATTCCCAAAATTATGAAATTTCCAAATTTTAAATATCCCTACTTTTAAAATTCTAGAGCAATAAAATTTCCCAACAATTTATTATATTAGAGAATATCCTATAATTTCAAGTTTCCCGACAATATAAAATTATCTAATTCAAAAAATTAAAAAATCGTTTCTTAATAAATCATGTTTATTCATTAAGAATACAATAACTAATGACTTTTATTTTTAAAAATTCTGAATTCCAACTAATATTTTTTAAAGTATTGTCTGATCATGAAATAACTCAATTGAAAAGAATATATTTCCCACGAAGAAATATCTATACAAGGAAGTTTTTTATTCTAAAAAAAAATAATTTTAGGAAACTGCTACTTACATTAGAAAAAAACCTTCATTTGATTTTTTTCAATTATGTTTATTTTAAATTTAAACAATAATTAAAAAATATATATTATTGTTTAAAGAACAATTTCTCGAATTGTTTAAATTCGAGAATTTTTATTTAAAAAATTTTTAATTCCGCATTTTGATATTTCGACGATTTCATAATTTAGAGAATTTTCGATTTCAATTCTTTTATTTTTCTTTAATTTTACATTTTCGAGAATTTTATTTTCAGATTTTTTCAGTCGTCTCAAATAATTACCAAAATTTTTCACATAAATTGAAAAAATTTCATTTGAAGCGAAATTGTTTTTTTTTTCATTTCTTGTTCAAAATTATTAAATATATTTATGAATAAATAGGGGATTGTAAAAAATTACATGAGAGAAGTACACGCTTGAATGCGTTCTATAAGAGACTCTTTGTTAAATTTTTTTCTTTTTTTGTGACGCGATTGAACAGCAAAAAAAAAGAAAATTCCGTACCTTCATTTACAGTGTATTTTTAAACAATTTACAAAAAGAAAAAGTAGGAAAAAAAGTGTATAAGAACTCGCTGCAAAATAACACTTAGATTTGTAATAAAGTATTCACGAAATAAATTCTAAATTTAAAAAGTTCTCATTAAATGTTAAATTATTTTATTATTTTTAATGGAAATCAATTCTTCGTGAAATATCAGTATTTCTATAACGCGCATATATTTTAAAAAACATTATGAATATTAATGTTAATTTCATAAGTTTCTATCATTTTTCTTTCTTTATCGATTTTTGAATTTAGATTATCTATCAATAATAAGTGAAGTTGAATAACGTAAGATTTTTACTATTTTTTGGCAAGAAAATTATTTTCCATCTTATATGTATCAAATTAGCTTATAAAATTATTAAAATCAAAATTATTTTCCATATTTTAATCTTAAGTATATTTTATATTTTAATTTATATTTTATGTTTGATATTTTAATAATTAGGTCATAAAAATGATCTCGACTTCAGTAAGTTTGTGATACCCATTAGAAACATAAAATAAAAAGTTATTTGTTTCGAAAAAAAGATTTAGATTTTTCATTTGTTAACTTAAATTATGTATAAAAAATTAAATGTTGACATGTCACAATTGTCTAGAGCTTAATAAGTGTAACCAACGACTTAGATCTTTACAAATGAGCAAATAATTATTTTTACAAAAAAATAATACAAATTGTTTATTTGTTTACTTGAAATATTTACAACTTTAATAAATATTAAGTCTTCACAATATTTTGCAGCCTAATAATTCTGATAAACCTGAGAAATTATTTCGAAAGAAATGAGGTAAAAACTAAATTCTGTCAGGAAAAAATCAATGAAAATGTTCTATTTGTTAACTTAGATCATTTATAATAAAGATAAATGTTAGGCGTGAATTATTGTCTGGAATCTTATAAGTCTAAGAATCTTCCTTAATATATTTTAGATTGCAAATAATTTTTATTATAAAATGAGACAAAATCGTTTATTTGTTTATAAAATTTGTTTAAAACAATAAAATTGTACATTATACAAACTGTTTGCGATTTTTGATTGTTAAGGCCGAAATATCAAAATGCCGAATTGGGAAATTGTCGATTAATAAAGTTCATGCCAGAAAATTCGCTGAATTTTAAAATTTTTAAATTAAAATTCTCGCATTTAAAAAATTCCAAAAATAGTTTTTTAACCAATAATATATATTCTTTAAATTATTTTTTAAATTTAAAATAACAATAATTGAAAGAAATAAATTACAAGTTTTTTTCCAATGTGAGTAGCAGTTTCCTAAAATTATTTTTATCACAATAAAAAATTTCTTCTTTTACAGTTCTTTTTTAGTGGGAAATATTTTTTTTCAATTGCTTTATTTCATGATCAGACAATAGTTTAAAAAATATTAGTTGAAATTTAGAATTTTTTAAAATAAAAGTAATTAGTTATTGTATTCTTAATGAATAAGTATGATTGATTAAGAAACCATTTTTTAATTGTTTGAATTAGATAATTTTCTATTGTCGGGAAACTTGAAATTATAGGATATTCTCTAACATAATAAATTGTTTGGAAATTTTATTATTCCAGAATTTTTAAAGTAGGGATATTTAAAATTTGGAAATTTCATAATTTTGGGAATTTTCGATCTCGAATATTTTCTTTTCCAAGAATCTTGAAGTGTTCGAATTTTTATTTTTTAGTCGTCCCATATATTTCGCCAAAAATGAAACAATAAAAAAAGTATTTCAAAGCAAAATAAGTCAGTAATATATTTCTTAATTGTGTAAAAAGTGAGAAAAAAATTGGAAAACAACAGAAACAATTTCAAGGGATGCCATTTTGTAAAAAATAAATAGTTTTTTCGGTCTATCCTTTGCCGATTTATTTTAATACACTAAACTCCCGATCTAATTACACTCAGTTTACGAAAATCCTAGAACTTGAGGCCTCTGAATTTTCCGATGCGGGAAGTGCGGGATTTGTTGCTCAAGCAAGCCTGACAAGCAACTTTTTTTTAGACAAACTTAGGACTAAATTTTTCAAAATATGGTGAGAGTAAATTTGGTATTTTTTTGATTATTGCATTTTTATTTTAATATCAACATAAAAGAATGTCCATTTTTTTAATTTCATTTTTTATCCCTCAGGAAAATTCTTTTTTATACTTCTCGTCCTTGGGTTTAATGCAAAAGGGTACATGAAAGATAAAAAGTTCTTAACTTGCATATCTATTTGTTATAAACAAATGGTATTATCAATAATCGACCTTAAAGGTTATTCGCCTTCAAAGTATATTTCTGTTCTGAAACCGCTTGCTTTCTTCGTTAGGATGATAAGTAGCCCTTCAAATTTAAGATTGAACGTTATTTGATTATTTTATAAACAAATTATATAAACAAATGTACATTTTGAGTGTTTTTAAGCGAAAATAAATCGTTTTTTTCTCTAACCTGGCGGAATTTATATTGCCAATGATGTTTTCTGGAAAAAATATTGAAACCTATCAATATTTGTTTAGTTGATAAACAAATGAACATTTTGGGTATTCTTAGGCGAAAAGAAATAATTTTTTCTTCTGACCATGCAGAAATAATATTTGCAATTATGTTTTCTGGAAAATAATGGTTAAACATATTAATATTTTTTTATACTAATTGTTCATAAAATAAAAAAATATTGATGCCTAGAAATTGGTTTTCAGAAAACCAAAAATTGTGTATTTTTAATATAATTTTTTTATACAATAAACAAATATTGATGAGTGAAAAAAATTTATTTAGAAAACATCACGGGCAATATAATTTCAACAACACCAGATGAAAAAGCGGTTTCTTTTAGCCCAAAACCGCCTAAAATGTAAATTTGTTTATATAATTTGTTCACAAAATATACAAATAACATTTAATCTCACATTTTATTGGCCAAAAATCCTTCTATCGATAAATGCAATAAATAATTCAATAAATGCAAAAATATACGTTGAGGACGAATAAGCCCTAATGTCGATTATTTGTTAATAAAATTTATTTATAACAATTACTTATGAGAGTTAACAATTTTTGTATATTTTCTATACCTTTAGGCATTAAATCTAAGGCATCCAAATTGTAAGAATAATTTTATCTAAAAATAAAGAATGAAATGAAAGAAATCGACGTTTTTTTGCTGTTTGCATTCACATAAAAATGAAATAAATAAATAAATAAATAAAAAATCTATTCCTACCATTATCTGAAAAATTTAGTCCTAAATTTTTCAAACAAAAAGAATCTATTTTAAAAATAATGTTATTAACAAAATCATAACTAAAGCAAAATCATGAAAATTTAGCAAAGGTGCGTAAAATTTATCGTACATTCACGTAAATACGAGATCGATTCCTGTGTTTATTTTTTGTAAAATCGATCGGGAGACCATTCGCTTGGATCCGCCACTGATTTTATAGAATAAAATGCTGTAGAGACTACTCATAGAAAAAAAAGTCTTTTTTATGGCTGGTTTTTGTTGCACCTTAATTTAAGTCCCTTTTTAGTCCCAAAGCTAGATTTAAGGCCGTTTTTTGTCTCAAAATAAGACGGAAAGCCTATTTTTTGGCTTAAAACAAGGCCGAGTTTCTTAGTTCGAAACTTTTTTTTTCTGTGCGGAAAAATACGAGAGTTTTTCAGAAAATAAAAAGGTTGAGTGAAACGAATGAGATATTTGTTTATGGAAAATAGGTATATTGTGTTTTCATATGAGAGCCAGAGCAGTGTGCAAAATATGTCATAGGACTTGAATAATTGAATATATCTTGAATGAGTTAGCACTTTGTTTTTAAAAAGAAGACCTAAAAATGTGACACCTTAAATTCTAAAGTGTACTTAAATTCATTAGAGGCCAACTTAAATTTAGCAGAAATTTATCTCAAAAATAAATTTAGGAAAATTTCCTAACGATTTTGGTAAATTGTTTATTTAATTTGGGAATTTTTCCAAGAATAACTTTCGGGAAATTCCATAGTGATTCTAGAAAATTTGCGTAATAATTTAGATGATTGTGTTACGGGTTATAAGATTTTTCACAAAACTAACTTCAGAAAAATATCCTAACAATTTCGTTAATTTTTTTAGTTTTTTTGGAAATTTTAATTGAATATCTTTGGAAAATTTCCTCAATGATTTCAGTGAATACAAATTTTGTTAGGAAATTTTCCCGAAAATATTTCCAGTGAAATTCTCTAGCGAATTCGTTCAATTTTTTAGCTATTTTGTGAATTTTTCCGAAAGCAACGTCGGAAAAATTTCTGTAATTTTTTTAGTTATTTAAGTATGTTTCACTAAAATTGCTTTAAGAAATTTCCATAACGATTTCAGTACATTTTCCAGAATTTATTTTTATTGTTTCAAAAAGAACAATTTTTCCGGGAAAAATTCTTAGTTAATTCGATCCAATTTTTTGGATATTTTGGTCATTTTTCCGAAAATAAGTTCAAATTTTTTTAACAATTTCGGTCAGTTTAATACCTTTTTAGGAATTTCCACAAATACATCTTTAGGAAAATTCCCTAAAAATTTTAGTAAAATGTCAAAAATTCAGGAGAGTTTATCAAACAGAATTCTGGTAAAATTTTCTATATAAATTTTTTATTTTTATAGTTATTTTGATGATTTTAAAAACGAAAATTACGGGAACGCTTCGAAAATATTTTTCAAATTTTCAATTTTTTATATATTTTGAGAGTTTTTCCGGAAATAACTGTATGGATATTTATAAACCATTTCGGTTAATTGGTACCAAATGGTTCAGTAAATTTTTAGGGTCTTAAAATTGAAAATTTGCCCAAAATAACTTCGGGACAATTTCCCAACAATTTGGTAATTTTTTTTAGTTACTTTAGAGATTCTCTTTGAAAGAAGTTTAAGAAAATTCCATAATAATTTTAGTAAATTTTCCAATGCTTAGGGAAGTTTTCCATAAACGATTTCGTTAAATTTTCCACAAAATTCGTTCAATTTTTCAGGTATTTTTAAAATTTCTTTTAAAAAATTCGCGAAAATTGCGGAAAATTTCTGAAATATTTTTGGATTTTCCCCGAGAATAATCGTAGGAAAATTTCCTAAAGATTTCTTCAAACTTTTGAGTTATTTGTAGGCGGAAAATTCGATTAAGATTTCGGTTAATCATAATCCAGTGGTAAAGGAATTTTCCAAAAAAATAATTCCCGGAAAATTCTGCAGCGATTTCGGTGACTTTTAATGTTCGTTAAGGAAAATTTCCCAAAATGACAATTTTTTTAGGATTTTTATATTTTGTTAATTTTTCCAGAACTAATTTCGTGTATAATTAAATTCTGAAATTAAAATAATCATCTCGTTAAATTCACAAAATTTTTTTGGTTGAATTTAAGTTCACCTATGAATTTAAATAAAGCCCTGAATTTGGGGTGTCAAATTTCTAAGTGTCTTTTTTTACTGTGTAATCACTCGCAGTCTTGTGTTTGGATTTCTGCGGAATGAGCAATGGTGTTGATTTGAACACATATTTTTTACAGTGTAGTAAAAGATATATAGTGATAAGTCTATAATGATAGTATAATTCGATTTTGTGATTGATTCGTACTGTATATACATGTTAAAAAAAAGCATACAATATAAAAAATTACACGCGTGAAGGTATATTTATAGGAAATCTAGATATAGGAACTTTAAACATCCATCTAAATGCCTCCGACATATCTCGGATCTGAATTCAAACTTTACAAGGCTCACTTTCGGGCTGCTCTTTTTCTTCACTTTTTCCCCCATTCTCGACTTTTCTGCCTTATCACCTCATTTATCACAAATTCAGGACAGATAAAAAGAAATTCGAAATTTCAGAAATTTATTTCGGAATAAATCTAAATTTAAATTATTATTTAACGTCCAGCCTTCAACTTTAACTACAATATTGTTTGGAAATTAAAAGCAATAAAAAAGAAAAAACGAAATTTAAAAAAGTTTGCAGAAAAGCTTTTATTATTTTGGGAATTTTTTATATTTTATTATTTTTGGTATTTTGTATATGATTAACCAAAATTCATCTAATTATAACGAGAAATTCCTAGTAGATTTAAAATAAATGAGACAATTTTTTTTTAATTTACATAACATTCTTTTAAATTAGCAGATTATTATTCTCATTAACAAAATTTTATCGCGAAACAAAAACAATTTCAAAATATTTATTTGAGTTCGATTAGAATTCTCTATAACATTTCGCTTATTAGAGTTTTTGGAATTATTTGTGAACTGAATCTAATAAGTCATTTTATTTTGATATCAATATTTTATTATCAAATTTTATGGGTTGTGTGAAAATTTGGTTAATCCATATTTCTTCATTAATCAAGTTGAAATATATATATATATATATATATATATATATATATATTTTGTTTGAAACCAAAACTTAAGACAAACGGTTGATTTTTTAAAATTGAATTTCAACTTAGGTGCAAGACAATTTCAAACAATGAAATAAAATATTTTTTAATAAAGAAGGGTTTCTTTCCCTCAAAGAAATGTTTTTGGTTTAAAGAAATTTTTTGTTGTTTCAATGAAAATTTTTCTTGAATTTAGAATGATTTTCTAGATTTCGAAGTTATTTTTGGCTTAATGACAAAAATTACGATAAAGAAACAAGAAAAGGATACAATTTTTAATAAAAATGAGTTAAATTTATGAAACTCATTTGAATTATCAATCGAAGAGATAAATTTTTCAACAAATGAATTGCATTTATACAAAAAAGATGAAATTTCTACCTAAAGAGATGAATTTAGAAAAAAAACAATAAGAATTTGGAATCAAATTTTCAACAAAAAACGACTTTTTCAAAAATTAAAATAAGTGGAAAAAGAATTAGAATTTGTGCAGAAAAAACATTATTTGGCACAACAAACAATTTAAATAACAATTTATTTTTTAAGTTTCTTGAGAACATTCAAAAGGATTTTAAAAGATTTCATATATATCGAAGGATAATCTAGAAAATTTCTAAGAAATTTTTTTCTATTTTACAGGATGCTACCAAATTTTAGAAAAAAATTGAGACGGCTTAGATTTTTGTGGAGATTCAATTAATTACTCGGGGCAATTGGGAAAAACTAAAGAATATTTTTAAAAATTTCGAAATAAAAAAATTATCCAAAATTATCCCAGAAATGTTAGGAATATTTATTTATTATCTCGAAAACTTTTAAAATCCTTACAAAGCATTCTCATTTCAAAATCCTAAAAAGCTAAATTTTGTTTACAATTTTTGTTAACGTTCTCAAATTTGTCATTATTTTTAAAATTTTTTAATCTTCCGTATTTTTCTTCTCCACATTTTCAGAAATATTTTTAAACCTTCTGAAATAATTTGAAGTTTGATTTAAAAATCTGCATTTTGTTAAAAAATTTTTTTATTATTTCCAAGATATAAATTATTTCCGAATCTTTGAAAAGTTCTGTAATTTTCACAAAGTTTTTAAGGTAATTTAATATAATACTAAATTTTTTTCAAATTCTACAAAATTAAAGAAATTGTTTTAAAAGCTTTCAGATTTTTTCCAAATGTTTTTTAATCTTACCCCGAAAACTCAAGGAACGTTTCTAAATAAAATTTTATCAATAATATTTAAAAAAACCTTCAGTAATAAATTTCATGATAAAATAAAATTACTTGAAAATGAAATTAATTCAGATAATTACGTATAAACTCATTTAATATGTTATTAATAGAATCCTCCTATCATGTTTAAAGCATGTGGTCAAAAATTTAAGAACAAAAAATAAATACCCACGATGTTTAAAAAAAAAAAATAAATAAAATAAAATGAGAGATTTAAGAGTATAATGTGCAAATTTCATGGCTTGATTTTTCATTTCGAACAATTACGTATTTGAAAGTAATTTATAATGACACTCAATCTTCTAAAAATTGAAAGGTTTATTCGGTACAGACAAACTAATTGGAAATAATTGGCATTCAAAATTTGTTCGGTGAAAATGCGTTATCTATGCAAATTGATAATTTATTTAACCTTTATCAACTAGAGTCCAAATTACTTGATTTCGGACCGGAATAGCCAGCATTTAAATCGAATTTGTGAATTTGACGTTATATCAAGAATTTCTACTATACCTTCACGCGGGTTAAAAGTACAGGCGAAAAAAGTATACGTGTTAAAAAAATGCTATCTGCGTATTTCTTTGTCACGGTTCCGAGTCCGATAAAGAATGAAAGGATTAACGAACTTTGTTTCGATGCTCTTCACACGTGAAATTTCCTATTCAAAAAAAAAAAAAAGAAAAAATGGAACAACTCAAAATCTATTTACGAATCGTATTCGTCAAAAAGTGAATTGCGTACCAAGAACCAAAGTTACTTCCTCAAAGAAAAGTAAATTGACAAGAAGTTGCTCATTTAGTATAAATATAAATTAGTGCTACCGATAATGTGATTTAATATACATATGATGTATACTATATTGTGAAGTTGTATTAAATGTGAATTTTTATCAAAAAATTTATATGTGTGTACAATTTTTTGCCTGCAATTTATTAGAAAAGATCAGACTGTTTCATTAATATGAAAAAATTTATTTTACATATTGCTTCTTTTTTTGGATAAATTTATACAAATATTATATGCGTTATTCCAGAAACAGGTTAAACAACTGCTTAGAATTCACACCTATGGCCACGTCTTAAAAATTTCAAGTAGGTGGTCACAGGAAGGATAGGGAAAATGTGCATCTACCCTTAGAGAGATAAATTTAATTTAAAGGCATCTGTATTATCATCATAGATAGTTAGCATCAATCAGTTCCAGATATCATCGCACCATCTGCGAAAATAGAAATAACACTATCGATCAAGTTAACTCTTTAAATGACAGAAAAATACTTGACGTCAATTTGCACTAGAAGGTGAATAAATTTATTAAAATTTTAAAATTAAATTTTTTCTGAGAAAAGATATGCGCACAATTGACCAAGTTAACTCTTTCAGAGACAGAAAATAATTATCGTGAATTTAGATCAGATGGATAATAAGTTCAAGAAGATTTAAAAATTATATTTTTCATGAAAAAAGATCCACTCTCGGTCGCTCTACCGGGAAACAAAGCACAGAGCTTCCGATTCACGTTTGAATGGTTTTCCATTAAGCTATTAGAGCAATCGAAACAAGAACCTTTTTTTTTAGATATTCACGCTATCTCAAGCCAGGTGTTACATTTAGGATGCGAGTATTTTTAATAAATCTGTATTATACAGTTACTATCAATCATTTTTGATATTATTCCACCGTTTATGAAAAAGGATATCAACACTATTGACCCATTTAATTGTTTGAATAACAGAAAATACTTAACTTCAATATAGATCAGATGGAAAATAAATTTAACAAAATGTTAAAATTAAATTTCGTTTGAAAAAAGATCTACTCTCTTCGCTCCACTGGGAAACGAAAGAGATAACTTCCGATAGTCACTCGGATACTTTTCCATTAAGCTATTAGAGAGATCAAAAGCAGAATCTTTTTTTTTTATAAATACAGTCTATCTCTAGCCAGGTGTGACATTCATGATTGGAGTAATGTAAATAAATCTGTTTTATCATCACAGATAGTTGCTATCAATCATTGTAGAAATTATTCCACAATCAGTGTAAGTATATATGAACTCTATTGATCAAGTTAACGCTTTGAAAGTCAGAAAATACCTAAAGTAAATTTGAATTAATGTGGAAAATAAATTTATCAA
The DNA here is from genome assembly GCA_035041075.1 of Acraspis erinacei. Taxonomy (NCBI): domain Eukaryota; kingdom Metazoa; phylum Arthropoda; class Insecta; order Hymenoptera; family Cynipidae; genus Acraspis; species Acraspis erinacei. The sequence goes on along the minus strand of JAWWLR010000092.1, from coordinate 16,226,851 downwards.
AATTCTAAAATTAATTTTTTTCTGAAAAAAGATCTACTCTCTTCGCTCCATTGGGAAATAAAGCACAGAGCTTCTGATTGTCGTAAGAGTGGTTTTCCATTAAGCTATTAGAGAGATCGAAAGAAGAATCTTATTTCTGCAATACAGGAAGTCTCAAGCCAGCGGTTACCTTTATAAAACGAGTAATTTAGATTAATCTGTATTATCATCAAAGATAGTTATTATAAATAACTGTAGATATTATTCCACCATCCGTGAAATTAGATATCAACACTATTGATCAAGTTAACTTTTTGGAAGACTGAAAATACTTAACGCCAATTTAGATCAGATGGAAAATAAATTTATCAAAACTCTAAAATTAATTTTTTTCTGAAAAAAGATCTACTCTTTTCGCTCCATTGGGAAATAAAGCACAGAGCTTCCGATTGACGTTTGAGTGTTTTTCGATTAAGCTATTAGGGAGATCGAAGGAAGAATCTTTTCACAGAAATACAGACAATCTCTAGCCAGGTGTGACATTCATTATAATAGTAATGTAAATAAATATGTATTATCATCAGAGATACTTGCTATCAGTCATTGTTGATATTATCAATCACTTACAGTAAATTTAGATCAGGTGGAAAATAAATTTATCAAAATTTTAAAAATAACTTTTTTCTGAAAAAGATCTACTCTCTTCGCTTCATTGGGAAACAAAGCACAGAGCTTCCAATTGTCGTGAGAGTGGTTTTCCATTAAGCTATTAGAGAGATCAAAAGAAGAATATTTTTTTTCGAAATACACGCTATCTCAATCCACGTCTTGCATTTATGAAAATGTTTATCAAGTTAAATCTTACAATGAAGGACAATACTTAACGTCAATTCAGACAGAGGGACTGATTCCTCCATATCTCCAGAAATGCGTTGAAATCTTTCCAGGTTTAAATCTCTCAAATCTTTCACAATGTTGTAATCTCCTCAGATCTCTTTATATTGTTACAGTGGTTAATAAACCTTTTCAATTTCATCAGTTCGAATTTAGTTATCTCTAAATCCCTTAAAATCTATCGAAATTTTAAGAAATTTTGTTGGACACCCTTGCATTTTTTAAACATCTTGAAGCTCTTTCGAATCTCTTAAAATAACTTGAGATTTTTTAATTTCTTTACATTTGTTTAAATTCCTTCATACCCCTTAGTGGCCTTAAATTACTTCATGGCGTATAGGCTCTCTCTAAGATCCTCGCTCCCCTTGTAACCAAACGTACAAAATTATTTCTACCCCCCCCCCCATATTTTCTGCACGTCATTTTTAATTTTCAGAAATATATTGCTAATAGAATTAGGCAGGGTATTCAAGAAATAAATTTTCGAAATACCCTGATTTTTCCTCGACTAATTTGAAATTTTCCTTGATCATTAATATTCAAATACCAGCATTTTCATCTGGTCATACTTTTAACATAGAATTTTTTACGAATCAGTATTTCTGATACAAATTTAAAATTTTCAAACTTATTAATATATTTTTAACAAAAAAGTATCTTTTCTACAACAAAAGATTGATTTTTAACAAAATAATTAAAATTCTTAATTTAACAGTTAAGTTTTCAGCCTAAAAAGAGAAATTCCAAACAAAAAAAAAGTGTCATGGCTTATATTTCAATATAAAAGATTAAATTTTCACAAAAAAAAAGAATTTTCGAAGTGAAAAGACGAATTGTCAACAAATAAGGATTTTTTACTGATAAATTCTCAAAAAAATTAAATTTTTTCTAGAAAAATTAAAAAATCCAACAAGAAATTAATTTGTGACGAAATTAATGCACTTAAAGAAAAAAGTAAAATTTTAAAACAAGAAAATTATTTCTTATTTACAAAAAAAATGATATCCTAAAAAAATGATTCAACCTAATCTTTAAAATAAACCTGTTGAATACTCAAGCAAAGAAAAATAATTTTTTAACAAAAAAATTAAAGTTGAATGTTCACGATCAGAATTTGAATTTTTAAACAAGAAATATTTTTCCACGAAAAAAGTTGAATTTTGAATCCAAAAAGACGAATTTTAAACCAAAAAGGATGACTGAAATCATCCTGAAATAAATAAATTTTTAATAAAAAAGTTTTCAATCACCAAAATATAAAATTGAAACCAAAAAGTAAATTTTATAAGAAATGTTTACATATTTAACTAACCAGTATAATGTTTAAAGCAAAAAGTATGCATTTTTATATACAATTTTAGTTTTCAATCAAACATTTGCATTTTGACCGAATTTTTACCGAAAATATGTCATTTTAATTTTTTTTAAATTTCAAAAGAATACTTGAATTTTCACCCAGAAAAGATTTCAGTAAATTTTCTACAAAAATGTTAAATTTTCAATAAAAGATCAGAATTTTCAACAAAAAAGTATCACTATTGAACAACCTTGTGGAATTTTCAACCGAACAGTTGCATTTTTATTCAAGAAACTATGTAAGTTCTGCTAAAGCAGGTTAATTTTGAAATAAAAAATAAATAAAAAAAACTTTTAAAAATGAGTTAAATTTTCCAACGAGCAGTTGCATTTCTATTTCAGAAAGATGAAATTTCTTCCAAAGCAGACAAATTTCGAAAAAGACATTCTGAAAAACGTTAAATTTCAGTTCAACGAAGATTCCAGTTCACTTTCCATCAAAAAATAAGAATTACAAATAATAAGATAATTCCCTGTTATTTATGAAAATTATACTAATACAGATTAATTTTCAAATCAAAAAGACAAATTTTCGAAAAAAGGGTTAAATTTACATCTAAAAATATTTCAATTGACTTTTCAATACAAAAATACAAACTTTAAACAGAAAGTAAATTTGGGGACTTCCGTTTCCGGATTGAAAGTGTAAAGTATCGAGAGTTGTTGATGCTGAGTTTTTCTGATAATTGTGTTGAAATTTGAAGTGAGTGGATTGTGGAGGTGTACTGAAGGGTGTGGATGTAAGAGATTGTTTGAGGGATTGTGAAAATGAAAAG
>JAWWLR010000092.1:16183569-16194067 GCA_035041075.1 Acraspis erinacei | reverse complement strand
AGGAAGTCAACAAATTATATCGGATACTACATTTTCATTATCACATTTGACCTCATTGCTCTAGGCGAGCGATATCGATGCACAAATATACTTCACAAAACTATAATCCACAATATTGGCTATTTGTTGCAAACATTTGTTAATAACAATTAAATTGACGTATCAGCAATTTTTTTTCTTCCACCGTCCCTTATACATGAAACCTGAGACCTGATGCTACTGAGAACAATTTTTACAGAGAATTAAAAAAAAAATTGTAATCAAAATTTTTTTTGCTATTCGCAGCTCTATAAAAATGTAACCAAACAAAAATTAAAAAATCTGCCTCGAAAGATTTCTTGAGCATTTAATGCTGTTTAAAAAAACATTAAAATTCGATGAAGAATTGTGACGTACAATTTATTTTAAACATCATTTTTTCATTTCGCGCCACGGCACTCGTACAGCACCCTTGTCAAGGCAAGAAAAATTTGAGCAGGTAGGAACAGCAACGGAACAACGATTCTCTAACCCTAGTACCTGAGAATCAAGTGAAATATAGTCTTGACTTTATTTGACTTGATTCACAAGTCACTAGATTTGAGTTTGTTTGACTTGATTCAAAGGTATCAAGGAGAGAGCCTCGAGGTTTCGTTGCTGTTTCTACCTGCTCAAATTTTTCTTGTCAAACTTTTTCAAATTGTCAAATTTTTTCTTGCTCAAATTTTTCTTGATAAGACTTCTGTATGAGTGCCGAAACGTTGCTGATTATTTTTTCAAATAAATCTAGACAAAAGCGTTCAGGTTATGTTAGAGAAGTCTGGCCGGAATTAACTTTTTTCCAACAAGAACAGTTAGAGAAAACTTAAAAGTTTGAAAAAAAGTAGGTTATGTTGAGGTTTTCTTGTAGTAATTTGATATTTTAGAAAAGAAGCAGTTGTGTCTTAAAAAAAACTTACAAAATTGGTCTTTTAAAAAGGTTACAAATGCACACTATTTAAGGTTATGTTAGGAAAGTCAAGCCGGATTGAGTTAGTTCTTTCAGTGAACTGAGAAATTCCTACCATTTAAGGTTATGCTAGGAAATTTTTTGGGGAATTGGATATTTTTCGACAGAGGCAGTTAAGTCTTTTAGAACATTTATATAGATTAGACCAATTTTAGATTATTTTATGGAATTTTTGTCGAATTTTTATATTTTTCATCAGAAGTTGTCCAGTATTCCCGAGAACCTGACAGTTTGAACAGTTTTAGGTTATGTTAACGATCTCTCTTCGGAAATGAATATCTCACAACAGAGTTAATTGGGTGTTTTGTCCAACTTACAAATTCGAACAATTTTAGGGTAACGTAGGGTAATCTCGCCGGAATTATAGATATTTTTATAAAGGAACAGTTAGGTTTTCTATAAAACTTAAAAATTCGACTATTTTAGGTTATCTCAGTAAATTCTCCCCCGAATTTAACATTTTTCTACAGAAACAATTTGTGTCTTTTAGAAATTTTACGAATAGTCGGAGTTGGATATTTTACAACATGAGGACTTGAGTCTTGTAGAAAAATTACAAATGCACACAATTTAAGGTTATGTTAGGAAAATCAATCCAGATGGAGTTATTTCTCAATAAACAGTTAGGTCTGTTAGGAAATTTAAAAACTCCTGTAATTTAAGGTTATGTTAGAGAATTTTCGCTTGAATGAATATTCTTGAATAAAAGCAGTTAATTATTTATGAAATTTATAAATTTAAAAAATGTTAGGTTATGTTATAGAATTTTTTACAAAATTTGATATTTTTCATCAGAAATAGTCAGTTATTTTCTGAAAACATAAGAGTTTAAACAAGTTTAGGTTATGTTAGTTATTTTTTCTATTAGTATCAGATCAATGGACAAAAAAGGACTAACATCAGATTAATTATAATCTAAAATTGTTCGAATTTCAGAGTTTTTTAAACTATCAAATGCATTTTAAAAAACTTTAAATGAATTTGAAGATACTCAAAGACATGCAATTTTTCTGCATAGGAATTTAAGAAAATTCAAACGGTTTAATTAATTTCTCTGAACTTACAAAGATTTTAAATGATTTTAAAGAACTTAACAGGATTTCAACAAACTTCGGAGGAGTTTAAGGATATTCAAGAAATCTTAAAAGATTTCTAAAAATTCAAGTGATTTTAAGGATTTGCTATAGGGACTTGACGAAATTCTAAAGTTTTCGTTTAAAGAGTTTAAAAATCATTCAAAAATGTTTAAGGATTTACAATAGATTTTATAACATATTTAGAGAGTTTTAGTGATTTTAAAGAATCTCAAGCGAGTTCTTGAAAAGTTATTTAAAAAGATTTTTATAAATTTTAATAGATTTAAACGGATTTAAACAAATGCTAAGCTTTTAAAGATTTTCATGAGATTTTAAGAAGTCTGAACATTTAAAGTATTTGAAGAGGTTTTAATTAATTTTAGTCAATTTTGAAATATTTTAAACGATTTTAAAGAATTTGAAGAGTTCAAAAAAATTCCGAGGAATTTAAGGCTTTTAAAAACTCAAGAGATTTGAAGAAATTACAAGGTTTCTTTTTAAAAGATTTAAAACCAATTAAAAAATTCTGAGGATTGTTCAAAGGATTTTAAGTATTATAAAAAATGTAAAGGATTTTAAGCGTTTCTTTTTTAAGTGTTTAGATTTTAGGACAGTTTTATTGATTGTAAGGAATGTAAAGCGAGTTATTGAAAATTAATTGAAAAAAATCTTAATAAATTTTAAGAGATTTCACGGGATTTAACAAATATTCAAAGATTTTGAAGGTTTTCAAGAGATTTTAAGGAACCTAAGAAAAATTAAAGGATTTTCCGGGAACTTAATTAATTATAGTCCATTTTGAAATATTTTTAATGATTTCAAAGAAGCTGATGGGAGTTCAAAAAAATTCGGAGGACTTTTTTCAAGAAATCTGACAGGATTTCTAAGAATTCTAGTGATTTTAAGGAATTACTAGGAAATTGGCGGGACTTTAAAGTTTCTTTTTAAAGGATTTAAAAATAATCCAAAAGGTTTAAGGATTTAAAAAAGATTTTTTAAAAGGTTTTAATACAGTTTTCGTGATTTCAAAGAATATCAAGCTACTCATTTAAAACATAATTAAAAAGATTTTAATGAATTTAAAGAAATTCAAATATCTTAAAGATTTTCAAGAGTTTTAAAGGAATTTAAGAAAATTTAAAACATTTTAAGAGTTTTTCATGAATTTCAGTCAATTTCGAGAAACTTCGAAAGATTTTCAATAATTGTTAAAAAGTTGAATAAATTTCAAAAAAATATATCATAAGACTTTAAGGATTATCAAGAAATATTAAAATATCTCTAAGGGTTCAAGTGATTTTCAGGAATTATTAGGGACTTAACGGGATTTAAAAGTTTATTTTTAAACGATTTTAAAATACTTCAATCAGTTCTAGTAACTTTAAAAAATTTCGAGCGATTAATTGAAATTTAAAAAAAAAATATATCAAGGTATTTGAAAAAATCTAATAATTTTAAGGATTTTCAAGATATTTAAAGTAATTTAGTAAAATTTTAAGGATTTTAAGTAATTAGAATTGTTTTATTCAATTTCGAGGTACTTCTAAATATTTTGAATCATTGTAAAGAATTTGAAGGCATTTAAAAAAAAGTTCGGAGTTTAAAGATTTTCAAGAAATCTTAAAAAATTTTCTGTCTTTTGTTTTTTAGGAAAATTTCAACTTCTTTCTGTTTGAAATAGGAAAATTTTCTGGTGGTTACCCAAATTCGGTCGTTGTGTTCTTTATTTTATTTTCAGCAATTCTGCACATTACTTTATTACTGGACACTAAACATGATATTAAAATTGATTTTATTCTAAATTAAACTTTTTAAATTTTAATAAAAAAGTTAATAATCTTTTAATAGGAGAAGATTTCAGAAAAAAAAATATCAAAGCAACTTTAATTGTTTCTATTTAAATTGTTGATGGTAACCAATGTTTGCAATTTTCTATCGTGAAAGCTCTGAAAAGACAATTTCGAATGTTTTGATCGATATTTGCGTTATTCATCCAGGATTGTATTGCCCATTTGTTCGCATTTTTATGCGTCTTTGTATAGGGCTTTACAGTCTGTAAACTATAGTATAACGCTTGCGAGAAGCGTAGATAGTCTTTGCGCCATGGCGCGCATATGGCCGGAAAAGCCTTACTGTGAAAACCACCCGCGATCTCGCACCCCATAATCCGACACCATGCCTCGCTTCGCCTCGCCTTGTTGGATATTTCTGCCTGAATTTCCGCCTGAATTTCTCAGCCTGCTCTCATCGCTGCGCCGCAAAATGTGAAAATTCACACATTTTCACCCGAATGCTCTCTTAATATTAACATTAATATTAATATTAACAGGCGACACGTACCTGCCTCTGGAATTAACTTACGCTTTCCCTAATTGCAGAGACAATTAGTTTAATTAAACATTTACCCTCCACACTTTCTCTCTCAAACATTCCTTAGCCCTGACACATTCCGCTTGATTGCTTTAAAAGGATTACATGAAGCTTAAATTCTCAATTACTTCATATCATGCGAGCGTTTCTTTCAGGGAGCTTTTAATGGCATTTTCTAGAGGACCAAACTTTAGAAAGGTGCTGTTTTAATGCTGCATAAATTTCTATTATGTTTTGAATTGTTTAATATATTTCTGCTTTTACAATGATTTTTTTGTAATTAGAAAATCTTTACGTATTTCAAGTAAGTTTTGTTAAAAAATATTATTTTCATATTAAAAGTTTAACAATAGGCTAGAAAATTAAACTTTTTAGTTGAAAAAGAGCTTCTTAAAAATTCAACTATTTTGTGAGAGACTTATCTATTTGACTTGAAAATTACAAACTATTTTGTTATACAGTACATCTATTTAGTTAAAAATGTAAAAATTGTATAGAAGATTAATTTTTCGTTAAAAATGCATAACCCTATGCTGAAAATAAACCTAATTTGTTGAAAATCTAAAAACATGAATGAAGATTAATTTTTCTGTTAGAAATACAGATTTTTCATTTCTAAATTAAATTTTTTCCACAAAAAATTGGTTTTTTTTAGATTCAAAATTTAACTGGTTTGTTGAAAATTAATTTTTTCTTTAAAATTTATCAACTTGGGTCCAACTTGATTGGAAAAGAACTGGTTGTTAAAAATATTAATATTTTCGTATTTAAAATTCAAATTTTTTACAGAAAGTTCGTATTTTTGACTTAAAATGTTTTTTTATTTAAAAATGCAAGTTATTTGTTTAAAAATTCATATACTCAGTTGAGAGTTTATAAATTTTGTAGAAACTTATTCATTTTCTAAAAATTCAAAACCTAGGAACCAAAATTGTATTGTTTTGCAGAAGGTAAAAAAAATAATCAAAGATGAACCTCTCTGGCACAAACTTTAGATTGTCGGTTTAAGAATTAAATTTTTTCATCGAAACTTTGGGTCTTTGGTTTAAAGATTAATATTTTTTCCCAAAAGTTTAGTCGTTAAAAGTGGATTCAGATACCTTGATGATAAGTATTATTTTTTTGGTTAAATTCAAATTCTTTTTATTTTAAATTAAAATATTTTTTGGTTAAAATATCATCTGTTACATTATTGTTTAAGAATTAACCATTCATACTTCGAAATTGAACTAATATGATATAAATTAAATATTTGATATTCTTAAGAAAAGGTTAATAATTTAAGTTCCACAATTTAATTTCAAAGATTGCAAAATTAAATTTCAATAATTTAATTTCGCAACCCGTGCAAAGTTAAGAATTTTTAATTTAAAAAATTAAAACTCAAATTTTTTTAAAGAATTTCTTTATTATACATACCTTCTAGAAGTAAATATTGTAAAATGAGTAATTGTTTATTCAATATTTTGAAATTTTCAAAATTTGTACTCCTAAAAATTGTAAATCTTTCAACTTATAGAGCTTTAAATTTTGAAAACTCATCATATACAATTTTGCAATTTTAAGTTTTAAATTTCAAAATTCTTTAATTTTAATAATTTATTATATCTGCAATTATTTTATTTTCTGAGTTGAATCAAATTTTTCTACTGAACACAATAATTATTTTTTAAATGAAGGATACAAAACGAAATTCCGCAATTTAATAAATGGCTGAAGAACCGTTTACTGATGACGTACGTATATATTTTGAAATTGTGGAGCCCACCTCCACTCTTCTCACGTAATACTTTACATATTTAATTAAAAATTGCATAATTTCCCATTATAAACAATAAATATTAAAGATTCTTAAAAAGGTTCTTTTAAGTATCCAAATTATAAAGCTCTGTAAATTTAATGCTTTACATTAAAAATTTCTGATATTTTGTCTTAATTTCAAAAATCATCAAAATTTAAGAATTTCCATTTTTGTTTCTGTTAAATTACAAAGTTTTTAGTCTTCAATATTCTAAATTTGTACTTCAGAAACTTCAAAATTAAACTGTTTTAAAGAAATTCTTTATAATACATAAGATTTGTATGTAAATATTAAACAATGAGTAATTTACTGTTCTATATTTTGAAAATTCGACAATTTGTAATTTTTAACATTAAAAATTCTAAATCATGCAAATGCTTGATTTAAAATTATAAAAATGTACAACTTAAAGTTTCAAAATTCGAAATTCTATCATTTTGTTGATGAATCATAAGTGAAGCTATTGTAATGTCTGACTTGAATAGAGTTTTACTACTGAACACTATAATTATTTTTCAAATTTTAAGTTTGAAAACTCGAAATTCTGTAATTTTGATGATTATTATTATTATTATTATTATTATTAATTGGATGATGATAAACGGAGCTTTTTAATTGTCTGGCTCATATTTTTTTACCAAAAATTGTATCATTTTCTATCATACCTAGCAAAGTTTAAAAAGTCTTTAATGGCAAATATTTAAAATTGAATTAGTTTGAAATAAATATTATTTAAATTTAACAGTTTTTGAGATAAATCTCGAAGATTGAACAATTAAAAAAAAGTTTCAAGTTACATAACTTTATAATATAAATGTCGGAAATTAAATAATTTGCAATTCTGTATTTTAAGAATTCGAGAATTTTCAATTGTAACTCTTTAAAATTATAGAACTTTACATGTTCAATAATTAAAATTGAAGCATTTCAATTATTAAAAATTTGATTTAAGATTTTCAAAATCATCTAAAATTACAAATTTAATTTTTAATTTTCAATATAATAATTGAAAAGTTAATTTTTTATTAAATCGGAAATCTTTCAAACTAAAGGAATTAAAATTTTTAATCGGAGATGTGAAGAATTTTCAATTGGACATCTTCGAAATTCAACTATTCTAAAACAAGTAAATTTTAAATATTCAAAATTTAAGAATTTTAATTTTGTCAATTTACAAGTAAAACTTTTGTAATTTTGATTATTTATGTACATTCTTCACGTTTGATATTCAAAATCATTCCTAATCATTAAAATTAAAGAATTTTCAGTACAAATCTTTAAAACACATATTTTCAATTTTTAACCACATAAAATTAAAGAAAATACAATTTTATATCTTTAAAATTGGAGAGTCCTTTTAATGATTTAGATTCGACATCAATTATTTGTACCATAACCGATATTCCAAAGGATTAAAAAGCTTTTCAGTTATTTAAAACTACTTTACAAGGCTTTTTAGGAATTTGATGATATCTCAAAGAGTTTGAAAGAAATTAATTTTTTAATGAAATTTTACACGGTTTTAAAAAACTTCAAAGGATTTGATTTTTTAAAGGATTTCCGGATGCTATAAAGAATTTTATGCAAATTAAAAAAAGTCGAAGGTGCCGATTTATAAGATTTGCGGAAATTTAAATGGATTTACAAAAATTTCGCGGGATGAAACTATTTGTACACTGAACCGTAGCCAGAAATAAATTGCATTGTATATTAATTCAAAGTATTTACAAAGATAAATAACATGAATACAAATTTTTCACTCTGAAAAACTCATTATAATTTTTAGTCTTTGTTTTTATTTTTTGGTGGAAAGATATTGATTGTGTGCTTCTTGAATCGTTTTTACTAATGATTTGATAAGAGTATTAAAAGAATGAAAACTGCGAATGTAAATTTGTAATCCTGAATATTAAACCTCTGAACTTTAAAAGATTTGCATTGTCTGACCCATGTCGACTTTTGCTGTTTCATCCATGCAACCATGCTCTAAATAAATCTTTTATACTTACTACATAATAAAATATTTAACTTCCATAGGAATAAATTACATTCATTTGAACTTAGGTGCCTTTCGCTAGTAGATGGATCAAATATGAATATTTAAAAATCGGGAATGCAAATACAAATTTCTAAAAATACCAATGTGAACTTTAAAAACTACTAAGACATCAATTTTGTCTGACAATAATTGACTTCTACTACTGAAAATAAATTGCACAGACAGTTACTTAAAATAAACAGTTACATTCCACATTCTCTCCCAAACATTTTCTACGTCTGATACTTATCACGTCATTACTTTAAGATATTTGTCATGCTTAAAATCAGGTCTTTCGAAAAAATTTCTTCGATTTGAAGAATTGAAATGATCTTATCATTCATTTTTTTACGAAGAAACAGATTAATCTTTATAAAATAAGGTTAAAGCCTATGAAAAAATAATTAGTTTAATAGTAATGTTTGTTAGTTTACTTTTTCTTATTGCCTGTTGATATAAATTAAGAAAAAAAATCGTTGGTGCATAAATGAATTATAACACATTTTCAAAAATTGTAAACAGTTGAATTCTACATAATGTTTTCCCTGAAAATAAAAGTCATTATTTGTTCAAATCCAACCTTTATTTTGAAATTGAAAAGAAGCGATGATAACAAAAAATTTAGTTGCAGAAAGATTGTTAGAATACATTTTTTACTATCAGCTTAATTTTCTTAAATATTTTTTTTATTTGAAACTGCACCATATGTAATATTATTTTGGTTCTTGAAATCATAGAAAAACTATATTTTCCAGAAATATGATTTTTTTTAAATGAAAAATATATGAAAGAAATTTTTAATCAAACATACCAATACAGTTATATTCCTTGAGTAAATCTGCAAAACTTTCATTTAATGCAAAATTTCTCTAAATCAAACAGGTCAAATATATTGAGTGCCCTGTAAATAATTAATAACTGGCAGAATATTCATTTAAAGAAAAATTGTGGAGAATCGCAAGGGGAATACGAAAATATTGGTAAATTTTACTCAAAGAAAGTTACTTTTAACATTCTTTTTCATATTTTGAGCTTACTGTGATTTAAAAAATATATCAAATTATGAGTAAAACTTAATGGTCAATAGAATCAGAGACCTATTTTTAAAATCATTTATAATTATTAACTTGGTAGATATTATCAATTGAAATCTTTAAAGAAAAAACAAAGGATAATAATTATATTGATTATATTGATTAGATAAAAATAATAAAATAAATCTATTTTAAAAAAATCCCAATGTATTTCACTTTCGTTGATTTGAATTGTTTAATATATTTCTGCTTTTACAATGATTTTTTTTGTAATTAGAACATATTTACGTATTTCATGTAAGCTTTGTTGAAAAATATTATTTTCATATTAAAAGTTTAACAATAGGATAGAAAATTAAACAGGTTAGTTGAAAAAGAACTTCTTAAAATTCAAGTATTTTGTGAGAGATTGATCTATTTGACTTGAAAATTACAAACTATTTTGTTAGACAATACATCTATTTAGTTAAAAATTTTAAAATTTTGTAGAAGCTTAATTTTTCGTTGAAAATGCATAATCCTGGGCTGAAAACAAACTATTTTGTTTACAATCTAAAAAAATTAATGAAGATTAACTTCTCTGTTGGAAATACAGATTTTTCATTTCGAAATTAAATTTTTTCACAAAAAACTAGTCTTTTTAAATTTAAAAATTCTGTAGAGAATTTATTTTTTCGCAAAAATCCACAACCTTATAGAAGAGAAAATATTCTGCTATAAATTCATATTGTCTCTTTCAAAATGTAAGAGTTTTGTTGAAAATTAATTTTTTGTTCCAAATTTATCAACTTGGGTCCAACTTGATTGGAAGAAAGCTTGTTAAAAATATTATTATTTTCGGATTTAAAATTCGACTGTTTTACAGAAATTTCGTATTTTTGACTTAAAATATTTTTTTTAGATAAAACTCCAAACATTGGAGCCAAAATTGTACTTATTTGTTTGTTACTTATTTTTTTATTGTACTTATTTAAAAAAAACTGAGGAAGTTTTAGAAACATTAATTGTGTCGTCCCGTCTTTGCTTTCCAAGTTTTCTTACCTAAACCACTTTTTTTAAAACAAAAAATATTTTAATTTAAAAGAAAAAGAATGTGAATGTAACCAAGAAAATGATACTTATCAACAAGGTATTTGAATCCTCCACAAAAAAGGTTAATTTTTAACATAAAAGTTCCACTTTTAACGACTA
>JAWWLR010000092.1:16017942-16034596 GCA_035041075.1 Acraspis erinacei | reverse complement strand
TATAAATAGAAAATCTCATAAGTAGTGCTAACAAAATATTGGTTTTTATGTTAATAATCGGTAAAAATTGCATTTCTACGAATACATTAAAAACCCTATTTAACAAAATGATCAGATCGAAGCTGGAATACGCATTGGTGGTGTGGTCACCCCGGTACTTGAAGTACGTGGCAGCACTAGAAAAATGACAGAAAAGATTCTTGAAGTTTCTCTCGTATAAGGAGGATGGCTACTATCCTCCACCTGGCTCTGACTATAATCAGCTGGTAAACCGATTTGAGGTATGGACGCTAAAAAACAGACGTACCCTCATGGCACTCATATTCCTAATTAAAATTGTTCTAGGTCTTGTAGACTGTCCTCACTTCTTATCGGTCTTGCCATTCTCTGTTTCAAAACTCATCACAAGATTACAGTTGCCGTTTTACCTGCCAATGGCTGCTACTGGTTGGATTCAGGGGTCACCACTCCACTCATTATGAAATAGAATTAATAAAATGTGTTCGACAATACCAAACATTGATCTGTTCTTTATAAGTATCTCAGAGTTTACTAGCAAGGCCGCGAATATATAATAAGTACATCAAATCTAGAATTAGAATAAGATAGATATAGATATAGAAATTAAGTATGAGACTCATATTGGAGACCTGCCAATTGATTGTAAAGGAAGGCTTATGAGTTTATGAGAAATTTGGCACAATGGGATGTTGCAATAATGATGGAGACGTAGCTAGATGTAACGGGATGAGAAAGAGTAAGCGGACGGTGGGGGTATATGTGAACGGTGATATACAGGAGATAGGTGATGAGATGAAAGAAATGATGGAAGAAAATAAAAAAGAGATTAGGTTTATAATAGGTGGTGATTTCAATGCTAGAACAGGAGATAGAAGAGGAGGGGAATGGGGAGAAGATACAGGAAGAAATTCGAAAGATAAGGCACTGGATGAGGAAGAAAAGAAGTTGGTAAAGAGATAAGGAAGGCGAATTTACACGCTCAGGACGAGAAAGGGAATTGTAATTGATTATTTGATAGTGGATGATAAAGTAAGAGAGAAGGTCAATAAACTAGATGTAGGAGATTATATTGATTGCGATGGCTTCCCCTTAATAGTGACGTTCGAGGGAGAAGAAAGTAATATCAGTATGAATAAAAACGGAGCAAAGGTAAAAAGTGTAGGAAAAGGAGATTGGTCAAGGCCAGGAAAAGAAAAGTTCAGAGACAACTTCAGAAATATCAAAACGGAAGACAATAAAAGGTTTGAGGAAGAGACGGAGAAGGCTATGACCGAAGAAGAGGTTTGGAAGATTGTAAATAGAGAGACAAAACGAATAAAAAGAGTAAACCAAGCTTGAAATGATGGAAGGGAAAAAATATTTTTTGGAGTTGCTAGGAAAAGTAAAGGCAAAAGTCAGGAAGGCAGGAAAATATAGTAGAGAAAGAGATGAAAAAGAGGAAATACCAAGGGAAGAAATACTCAAGGTGTTAGGAATAATGAAAGATGGAAAGGCACCTGGTATAGACAAGCATAGGCTGACGATATACTGTTGCTAACAGAGGATATAGAAGGGATGACTTGCTTAAGTACAGGATTAAAGAAATGCTTAAATGGAAAAAAGCTGAATTTAAATATAAAAAGGACAAAGATAATGAGGCTTAGAAAAGCAGGTGGAAGACAGAAAGAATGGATGGGGATATGGAAGGCAATAAAGGTAGAAAAAGCAAAAGAGTTTAAATATTTGGAATATAGGTTGCAAACGAATGGAGATCATAGAATTCATATAAGAGAAATGATAAAGCAGCAGTAGGGGTAATGAAACAGATATGGGCATTAGGAAAAGGAAGGTTCAAACAAAATTGGACAAGGAGAATGTGGTTATGTGATACACTGATACGACCGGTATTAGGTTATGGAACATACATATGGGGATGGAAAGAAAGCAAAGATATTGAGAGTTTAAAAGAAAGGTATATATGATGGACACTAGGTGTAGACTGGAGGATGCCAGAATATATGATGATTGAAGAACGGCAAATGGATAAATTAAGTATTAAAGCGGGAAAGAGGGCATGGCCATTTGAGACGAAGTTGTGGGAGAGAAAAGGAGGAGAGTTAGTGAGAAAGTCTTTGATGGAGGTAGAAGAGAGGAGAGGGAGCGTGGTAGAATTAACGAGATGAGAAGGAGAAAGGAGTGAGTTCTTCAATGCTAGACACATAGAGGAGTGAACTGAAGTAAAATATGAAGAATTGGAAAAATGGGAGAGAGAAAGACAATTAATAGAAATAGGGTGGATGATTGAGGAAACAAAATACAATAAATGGTATAAGATGATAAAGAAGTAAGGAGTACCAAATTATTTAAAAAATGGATGGGGAGAGAAACGGGCCAGAATAGCAAGATTTAGCTTGGGAAAGGAGGTAAGGGAGGCGATGTATTGGGAACAAGAAGATAACAGAAAGCGCTGTAACGGAAGGTTGTAGTAGAGAAATGGAAGATAAAGGAAGCTGTCAAGACAATTTGGTTAACATTATAGGGTGAGATGGATTAGGAGAAGAATGGATGAAATAGTTGGAGGTTGCTAGAGGAGAGAATGAGAAAGAATGAAAGAAGGCATGTGAAAAAAATGGATTAGAAGCGTAAAGATTGTAAGTAATGTTTATGTAATAGCATAAGTAGACTAAGAGACGTTTGCGTTCTCATTATCTCTCTCTCTCTCTCTCTCTCTCTCTCTCTCTTGCAGTCTCGCTTTCTATAGCTTGGTCACCCTTTGCTAACACGTCCTAAATTGCGCTACCGCAGGAAATAGAAATAAGGGTCTAGATATAAGACTTTCTTTGAATAGTTGTAAATAATTGTAAATAGTAAGGATAAGACTTTATAAAAAAATATGTGGACAGAAAAACTGTAAGGAATGGAATTCATGTAAACCCTTAGAGACACTTCAAAATACTGCAGAAAGAAAAGCAGTAATGGATGAAAACCTTGCGCTGGAATAAGAAGCAAGACATTAGAATTCACAGTCAGAACTGTAATGTTTCATTAATTGTCATGAGTTTAATCAAACTAAAAATTATGAATTGATCAAATCTAGTCTCCTGTCCAGTTTTAAAGGTTGGGTTATGGAATAATATTCAAGATAATTGCCAGACGAACGGGTCCAAGTAAGAACTGATAATAATAATCCAATACGATAATTAGTATTTGCCTCTCGCTTCCTTATTTTCCATGGACTGCTAGATATTAATAGAGGGTAATAAGTTACCCACATTATAATTACTTATTTAAACCTTGCATTTGTCCAATGGTTTTTTTAAATTTGCATGTACCGACGTCATTGACTGTTCACTGTACTATCTAAGACCTCGCTGTTTTTCTTTGCAAAAATATGCGACATGATAGATTACCGCATTCACTTTTAGTATGACGCTGATTCTTAAATCTAGAAAATTTTTACGAAATTTTTAAACAATAATTAACAACATCGCGAAAGTCTGGAAAACGCTGAGAATATTTTACATACCCTACATTATTGTTTTATTATTATTTGTTTTTTGTAAAAACGTTTTTTTTTTACGTTTGTATAATGTTAGGTATATTAAAAATTATGTAAAAATATACTTATTACAGAAGATTTATATTAAAATGAATAATAAGTTTCATTTATCTGAAAAAGGCAGAAGAACCGCTCGTTTCCTGCCCGCGAAGCGGCAGTAAAATAGCTCTTTCTTGTACTGCTACGAGCGGCACGTAATGACAGTAAGTAGGAAGAAGTCAAGGGAGTGAGAAGTGAAAAAAGTGAAAGAAAAGAATTCAAAAATTTTGCTTTAAATTTACGTTAGACTATGAAGGGGATTTTGGATCTATAATGTCCTCCTAGGTGCTTACGGACGCGGTATAATCAAGCACTTTTTTACGGAAAAAGAGCGCCTATTCTGCCTATATTTCAGATAAAATATCGTATGCAACACGGAAGTTAGATACATAAACTACTATTTTGTACTTTAAACATAATTTATTAGAAAATAAATTCTATTTATCAATTTCTTAAAAAATGGACAATAAAGAAGGCAAAAATAAAAAGGGGCTCTAAGAAAGATTTTAATTTTTCTTAGAAATTATTTCTGAAGAATTCTACAACGAAACCTAAAAATAATATAAGACCTCTCTTGTCAGCGCCATTTAAAGTTCGTTCAAGCACGCCGTTTATCATGAATGCCATAAATTTCGCGAATTCCTTTAATTCCAGGAATTCCGTGAATTCCGCAAATGTCAAGAGCTCCGCAATTGTCATGAATTCCGTGAATTTCATGAATTCCATTATTTCCGTGAATTCCACTAAATTTGATGAATTCCTTGAATTTCGTAAATTGCGTGAATTGCATCGATTCCGTGAGTTACTTGAATTCCATGAATTCCGTGAATTCCGTGACTTTGGTGAATTTCATTAGTTTCGTAAATTTCTTGAATTCCTTAAATCCCGAAAATTTCATACATTTCGTGAATTCCTTCATTTCCATGAATTCCGTGAATTCCGCAAATGTCATAAACCTAGCGAATACTCTAAATTGATAAAGAAAATATTATCTTGCAAATGCTTGGGACAAAAATTTCAATAATTAAAGCTATTAGGAAACATTTTTTGTGAGATATCTTATCGAAATTTGTTGAATAAATATCAAAGATCCATTTGAGATATAACTAAACTTCTCGGGATTACATTCATTTTGAACATATCTGTATTGGTTTTCTGAATTTATTTATCTGGTTAATTTTTAATAAAGATAGTATATTCAGACATTAAAAATATGTGGGTTATGCAGTCAAAAACTTACTTTTATTAAAAATTATGCGAAGTTAAAATAACGAATTTTAAAAGCATAAAATAAACTTTTCAAGTCCAGAAAATATCACGATATCAGTATTCCAAACGTATTTCAACTTTCGAAAAAATCTTAGACAAAATGAGATAAAAATGTTTATTGTCCATCTTAATTGCTGAATATTAGCATGTAATTCTAATTTTTTACAACTTTGTACATATATGGCTAAAAAATATGCGCAATAATGCGAAACCTTAAGATGAACGAAAATTTTTTGAAACATGAAAAAAAAACTGGGAAATTATAGTAAAATAATTTTTTGACTCACAATTTTACAAATAAATTCTATTATAATTCCATTAGATGCAAAATACATCCAGTAACTTGAAATATCACGACGTTTATATCATCCATTCAATTTATAATAAATTCAATTTCCTTTTTGTAATTCTAAGTTCAATTAAACCGTGAAGATATCAGATTGGACTGAATATGAATCAGCACCAATTAAAACCCCATTTGCAAGTTTGCAAAACTGGAGTTACTTTAATATCGCTTTTTGGCAGTTTTAAAAGCCTCTACTCCAAATCAGAATTATAATTCTAATGACCAATAATGATTTAAGGTTGGAACGTATAATTAGAAGATTATTTCCGAAATTCGTCCTTCATAATCAGAAAACGTGTGAGACCTTTTGCAATTTATACAAATCTCTTGATATCTCTAAAAATGGTTTGAAATCATTGTAATATTTTTTCAACTCCTCTAAATTCATCAGAAAAAAATGAGTGATTAACAGTGAGATGACCAGATATTTCAAATCATTCTCTGGGTAGTCATCATAAAATTCGTATAACTTATGTTAGGTGTCTAAAGTTTTGGTTATAACAGATAATATATAAATTTTCCATTTGAAAATGGAGTTTGCTAAATCATAAAAGATTATATAGATTGTGACATGAGTCTTAACGAATTCCATACACACATTTTATTCCTTGAATCTGACTCTAATGAAATGTAAATATCAGAGAATATCAACCTTGACGCCTTAAATCATATAGATAGTGATCGGAAGATATGCTACATAATCTGATGAAATCCCGGAATATTCATCAGTTAGATTTCAACTTACATTATTCATTCTGAAATTTAATAGTTTTTCATCTAATTATAAAAGATGAAAATTATTACTAGTCTTGTCTTATCCTTCGCGGTCATCCTCAATTCTATTGGTAAATATTATATATATATATCATTTTAAGTACATTTTTAGAATTTTATAATTGTATTCGAAAAATGTTACTATTAATACGAAATTGGTACCATATGTTAAGCTTAAGTTTGAGTGTTGCCCTTCGGCAAAATATGGCGGATTCTAATTATCTCTTCCCTCATATTTGAAAGTCAATGCAATTTATTTCTGTCAGATGCACGTTATATGACATCAATAATGTACTAATGTACTTTCCGCAAAAGGAAAATATAGTGGAAGAGAAAAATATGCAATAAGAGAAAATGAGGATCCGAAATGAAATGAAAGTACACAATGTAAATTGAATCCCCTATTTTGGTATACAGATTTGAGTTTATCTTTCGATTGCTTACCAAATGGCGACCCCATTTCTGGTGTTCCACGTCCAGGGCCGTCTTCTTCTTCATCTGAAAGACGACAATCCACTGAAAGATCTCTTCCACCTTCCAGACATCATTCTCCGGGTTCTCCGGTCAGGTCTTCCCCTCCTGCCGAGCCACATCTTCGTAACAGGTCTAGATCTCCTCCTAAAACGCGTTCTTCTATGCGCGTACTTGGATTTAGTCTTGAAGAACTTGGATCTATTCGGCTTGTTCGGAGCGAGAATCCAAACCGGCGATTCGAAGTTAGAAGATACAATTTTCCTCGCGATAAATCAATTTATTTGAGAGGAAAAAATAACGCCCTTTTTCCCATGCCAAACGAAGAACAAATGGTATTATCAACGTCCAATGGTGATGTATTTGGAATATTAGGCAGAAATAATACACGACTAAAGGGAATCTTTATAATCATACATGATTCCGTACACCAGTTTCATAATCGAGTTAAAATAAACATGTACACCGCTGCAATTGAAAATATGACTCCAGAAGAAATGGAGGATTCGCCAATAGGCCTCTCTAGAGCACTCTCGAAGAGTTTCTTTATAGAATATGTAAATGACAATCCTTCACATCACTATGTAAATTTATAAAATAAATGGAGAACTAAAATAAGAAAGTTGTTTTTGATCAGTGTTAGGAAGAAAATGTATTTCGGAGCTCGTAATTATCTGTAACAATCTAAGCATTAATTAATTGATTCTTTGATTTATTTGGAGGTGTTTGCGAAACCTGCCTTAAGTCTGATGTTCGCTATACATACTTTGTATGTTCACAATTCTAACCTAACCCACCCTAACATATCCATTTTTGCTCGAGTTTTACTACTTACATCTGAGTTGAGTCACTTATAAAAAGTTTATTTTGCGCCTAGACTTAGGTTTAGTTTGTTGATTATGAAAGATAGTTAAGGCAATTTAATGTTCTAATAAACGATGGACATCGGCATTGAGAGAAATTTTGAATTTTGGATTCTCATTAGGAAAAAATACTATGAATTATCTGTTAAGAAATAAAACTGAACAGTCCTAGCAAAAGGAACAGTTTTAAATGAGTTGCAGAATTCAATATTTAGTAGTGCCTTGAATGTTGTTTTGTTTCTTTAAGCTAGTTAAATTGTTGCATTTTTTTGAGTTTAGTAAAATAAGAAAGAGCACGAATTGTCATAATGTAGACCTCTGAGTTTTTAGGTTATGTTATCAAATGATAATCGAGATACTTTCCAGGCACAGTGTCCAAGTTATATAATGCGCATTTGGCTTTTAAACATTTGTTTAAACTATATGTGTATGGTCCTGTATGAAAAAAGTTTCTTAGTATATTTAATTATGAATAATACGGAGAAAAATGGAAGTATTGAAATGGGCCGGTCACGGTAATCATTCCTGATCTGAACTTGCGACAAAAAAACATGAGATTGAAATTAGATTATTTATTTAAGTGTAATCGTGCTCCAGGAATGGTCCCGAAGGAATAATCCCTAAACGGAGGAGTAGAAACCGTGCCGAAAGCTGAATGGCACATGGGTGCGGTGTCTCAAGTGGCGCCTCTGGGGTGTCGGGCGACCTCTCAGAGTATACTTCTTATCCTAGCATGCGGGCTCTGTAAGAATGGGTGAACCCTTTTCCCTAGCTGGTCGCAGCAACAACAATGGCAACACTAAACATAGTGGTCGAAAGTGCGGTTTAAAATAATTGAACGCAAAGGGGTCCAGAAACTGGAGATCTGTGCGGCAAGCAATGCACGGATAAAGTGGCTCAAAGCAAGGCGTTTCTGGATGTCAGTAGAAACTTCTCATCGATAGACATGTCTGCAGAAGGCACCGTATTCTACCAGAAGGACCTATGGATGGCCGAGACGACATAATTACCGAATAGTTTTTGATTTAACCTTCCCTAGACTAACCACCTGTCTTTTGGAAAGCACAAAGGTTCATCTGCAGATCGCGAAGTGTATAGATAGATTGATGCCGCTTTGGAAAACCAGATTTACTATCTCATTTGGAAAACATCGTCTGACAACTTACAACGTTACCTTGCAAAGAGGTTTCTTTCAGAGCAACGCCATGAGCTCTAGAGATTGTCGAGGAATTCTCTTAGTGAATTGGATTGAAATTTGGGTTAGGGAAATTTTCCCAAGTTTATTTTGAGCGTGGGAAAATTAATGGCATCCTCGAACACCCTGAGCTTATCGATATAATTTCTATACGATACCTTGGGTGTGCCAAAGTAGTCTATTGATTTGGATTGGATCCATGGACAAGGAGGATTCTGGGTCAGGCGCATACAGTTGCAAATGGACAGGTCCTGTTCTTAAAATTTTTAGAAATTTCGAAGAAGTAGGCAAAGGAGTGATTCTGTACAAAGCAGCGGAGGGTGCTGATGAAACACTCGGCATCTTCCACCGAAATTATTGTTCAACTGATGCGCTAACTAGCTACATCCAGATGAACAATTTGGCACTAAGAGAGCTTTATTACTATATCTGTCATTCTGGCGGCTTCAACCTTAATACCGCTTCTCTAAACGCTTTCAGGAAAATCGAGCCAATTGTCTGGAATATACTGGAACCTCATAAATATACTGGAGCCTCATATTCCCGACAATCGTTTCTATTGCAAACTGAAGGCCTTACATAGTTCTCCTTGACTTCGAGAAACGAAGCATGTTTGTTATTGAGTGTTAGGCACCCGCTGAGAAACACATCATTGCTCTTTGCGGCGCCAAGCTTTCATTGATTTATATCCTGAAAAGCACCCCTCCCTGTCAAGAAGATGCTAAGACACTTGCTGAAAAAATGCAGAAGGCGGTCCTTCTTGGGTCTTTTCGTGTCCTCTGGGTGCACAAGAATATGCCGGATCATCGTATTAAATAAGTCACATATTCTAACCACCTATTTCACGATCGTGAGACATGGCTACTACTGAAATTTCATCACGATGCGACACAAGGACGAGAGCCTTCTGAACCCGTCTAGCAAGTGCCTTGGCATATTTTTGGCATGCATCTTTGGTTTTAAGCTTGCGCATCAGTGATAGTTTTGCTTCTCCGAGAGCACTGATCGTAATGACAATTACTTTCATCGACTCTTTTGGGTACAATCGTTGAAGTTTCCTTGTAAGACCTGTGTATCTCCCTTCATTATCCATTCCCTTGGCAGTAATGTTCTAATCGGAATTCGATTAAGAATATAGTTAGTTTTTTCAAGGCTTGGAGAGTGATGTCAGGACCCGAATATGTAAGGGACACTTCTGTCCAAACATCGTAGTACCAGCGAATTTTTCATATCTCGTTTTGGCCAATTGAATCTATCTGCAATTGGAGCGTTCCACAGTGCAGAGTCATGGCCATCACCAAAAGAGCAACAAAGATGTTAATAAAGTACTCCTAGGAGTACTTTATTAACATCTTTGTTGCTAGTACCTTGTACTAGTACCGTATTATGTGTGTAGAGATAAGTAGTTCTCGCTTGAGTGGGACACTCGAGAAGTGTATGTTCTAGGTTCGAAGCATGTACATGACACACTCTGGACCTATCGCCGAGAAGTTCTTGACATAAATTGCAGTCACGGTATAGTAAGGGGAAAATTACACCGCCCTATAATTTAAACATAGAATCCTCTATATCAGAAATTAGCCCTGATTATTTGAGGAAAGCAAAAGTGTGATGCAAAAACGGAGATGGCTCAAATTATCGCTCTGAAAAACACGTTACGAATTTTTATTTATTCCACTAAAATTGTTATGTTCTAATCCATACGAGTTATGTCTTTTCCTGCTAGCACCTATGACAATCTGGCACAATCTATTTGATTGCGGTTTTTGATGGTCTATGAATTCTGGAGTTAATAAAATAGAGAACGACGCACACAAAACAAGGGATTTATATCATTTGAGTAATGTATATTTAAACATACACGATAACGTGCCTTGAACTCTATCCGAGAAAAAAATGTTCTTCTCTAGTTTGGCTTAGCTCGTCTTGAGCTGGACTCATAGACGGCTATATCTCGCTGGCGGCCAAAAGCGCGACTTAGGATTCGAAAACGTAAGTCTTGACTTTATGACTAAGGTTTACGACGGGTTTTGTAGACAATTTGGGGAGAAAATTTTGTACTTAAATTTAGTTTCATTTAAGGGTTCGAAAAAGTGGAGCCCTCTCGTACAATACTTGTCTGACCTTGCGAAAACTGACGTTCCAAAAACTGTCAATTCTCTTCATAATCTCGTTTAGTGCGATGAATAGACTTTATTTTAGGCAGTGTATCTTTGGCCTAATTATAAAGCGATTGAGGAGTCGCGATTTGATTATCGAGTGGTCGTTGAAAATCGCTTTTGCAGCATTACGCTTCAAGGTGCCACTTAATCCGTCGCGTGGACTTTTTCCTTGACACGTAGTAGAAAAGTTGTCGCCATAATCACGTAGTATCACAAAATCACCTGGTTCTAGAGAAATCACAGGAAGGATGCTTTTATTTAACAGCGACGTTTAGCGACGTAAAGCAGTCTCTTTGGCCAGGAATGTCTCGGCTCAAATCGTTGCTTTAATTAAAACAATGGACAAGTGTTTCCGTCTCATGTTAAAGTCGTTTTCCTAATCTGGCATTCGGCGATGAACCAACTCCACGTGCAGTATGAATATTTATAGCAGTGCGTACCATACTGTTTGATATGCCAAACGCAGTTTGTATGCGACCAACTCCATAACTAATTGGAAGCATAGTCAAGAATTTAACCTTTACTGATTTATTATTTGTTGCAGATACTTTTTCTTTGAGTTCAATAGCCAGTTAATTTATTTCATTGTTATTATTTCACCGAATAACAAATACTTTCTCTAACTCAATATCAAGAGCTTTCTTTATTTCCCGAACTCTTAACTCCTTTATTGATCGACGGTCCTACCAATTATTAATCCGCGAAACTTTCATAAGTTTAAGAATTTTATATAAATTTGGGATTGTTTCTTTATCGTTAACCGTTTCATTTTCATATTCTCCTCGTACAACATATTCATCATCACCATTTTCTATTTCTGCTTCTGATTTGTCTACTTCTTCAGCATCTAGGTCATTTCGTTTATCGAGCTGCTCATGAATTGGAGTTAAAAAAGTATTATTTGCATTTCTAGAAGAACCAATTAAGATAGAAGGTGTCATTACATTTCAAAATCTGTGATATTTATCAAGCGGATTACAATAGCGAATGACTGGAGCCATGGCTCCAAATTATTTCCAAAGTTACTCACACTTAGACAACATAAAAAAAGGAAAAAAATCAAGAAAACAAAGGAGGGAAAGTAAAAATGATTTCAAAATCCACTTTGAGCTTAAATTAGAAATTGCTCATCGAAATAGTATTTTATAACTCAAACTTTAAGAAATATTATAACAAGAGTGAAAGGCCTAAATGGCACTAGAAAAATCTTTCAAGAAGAAAATATTTTTTTTTAGGCTAAAAAAGGACTAATCTAAGGACGGACTAACTAAAGGTGCGTCAAGTTTTTTCGGTTATGTTCAGATCTATTTGTAATATTGCAAAATCGACATAAAGAATCTTTATAAGATTTAACATTAAAGAATATTTAGTTAGCTGTAGGCTCTATCACGATAGACAGAAGAAAGAGACTACAAGGTTTTTTTAAAAATGAAAGTGACGACATTCCTGCGCAATATTTGCATTATGCACTGAAAAGCGGACTATTTGGACAAAATTATGTTTTATAGAAATTTAAAACTTGATAATCATAAAATACACTTTTTAAGCGATTTTTTATTCCACCTTTACACGCATTAAAAAGTTACACAAGATTTTATCAATGATTTCATAATAATGCGAAAAACCCTAAATAATTCTACGAAAACAAAATTTAGTTTTATGACGGAAGTGTGAAACTGGGTCTTTAGTGCTAGTAGTTGAGGTGGTCAGTACTCAACTGGCGTTGCAAAACGAATTTAAGATTAAATTAGATTAATGATTCAAATGTAATCGTGGTATCAACTTCTTTAAGAAACTAAAGAGAATTGCCCTTTTTTAACGGTCGGACATCTCTACCGCGCTGTACTCAGTTCGGTTCAGAATAGGAATCAGTCGTTTACTCGCTACAGTAAAGAATGTCCGGCCAAAAAATATGTACAAAGACACCGTGCGGTGTGTGCAGATGAGTGGATATAGACACTTTTTTTATAAACTGAAATTAAACTATAAACCGTTAGCTAGACAGTATGTTAAAGCTTTTGATATCTGCCGTTTGGCTTGTAGACCCAAATCCTTTAAAGAATTTTGAAACTGGCAATACCACTTGGTCAGTCCGTTTGGTATAAATTCTCAGAATTGGGAAAAGACATTTTCGATAAATGCTGGTATAATGACAGGGTTGATCCCATCAACTTAATAGTCAGGTGGAATGAAAAATCAATTTTCATTTAACCCTTATATAATAGCGACGTTTCGATCATAAATATATCCTTTTTAGGCATGACTGTTAACATGTAAAATGCCAATATTAAAAATGAAGGTATTTCTTTTTTTTCGCAAAACGTCGAAACCATAGAAATTTATGAAGAGAAATCCTGGCTCAAAAATTCAACTGTCTTCTAATAAATTTCTCTTTTTAGCATTCAGATTCAATTTTTTAAGTTTTTAAAGAGTTTAAATATTTTCCTTTTGTAAATGAACAGATTTACCTAGTTGTTTTTACTTAAATTCTGCTTTTTAATTGTTACAAAGTCCGGTTTTCCAAGTCAGAATTTGAGTAATTTTAATGACCGAACCTTATCTAATGTCCGGAATCATATTTATAACCTAGAGATATACATGGATTGAAGATTATATAACGTGTGATAACAGCTTTAACGCATTTCGTAACCACATTTTATTTTCTGAAACTAACTCTAATAATATGTAAATATCACAGAAGTTCTACAGTGATGCCTATAATTTAAGAGATAACGTCTGTAAGGCTGTCTATTAAATTTGATAAAAAAATCGGAATATTCATTAGTTAGATTGTAATTAACATTTCTCATTATTACGTTAAATATTTTTTCCTCTAATTATAAAAGATGAAAATTGATTCTACTATTGTGTTATCCTTTGTGGCTATCTTCAATTCTATTGGTGAATATACTAATATACTATATTTATCATTTTAGAAAATTGTTATGATTTGTAAACATTCTAATTTGTTTCGCGTAATTCGCATTTTGACCAAATTTTTTGTAAACTCATTCAGTGCGCGACCGCCCCCCTCGCCAGGAAATCATCTACGAGATGTCTCTTGTTTTTGGATTACCTGAATGTGAATTGTTTAATTTTGATTGGCGTGCATTATTATGTTCCGTTCAACTTTGCAGCACAAATAATTACACTTTTTCTTGAAGAAGTAAAATTAACCTTGTAAATAATATCCTCTATTTTTTTATACAGATTTCAGTTCAACATTCGAGTGTTTACCTAATGGTGACGCTATTCCAGGTGTGCCTCGTCGCAGACATTCTCATTTTCCTGGCAGGCATACTTCTCCTGAAATATCTCATCCTGCCAGACGTCATCCTTCAAGTTTTTCAGACACCTCTTCGCATCCTAATGAGCCTGCTGTTCGTATAAGGTCCAGGTCTCCTTCTGCCAGGCGTTCTTCAATAAGCGTACTTGGACATGGACTTGAACAACTAAGATTTGTTCGGCTTGCTCCGAAAGTTAATCCGAACCGGCGATTCGAAGTTAGAAGATATACCTTTCCTCGGGATAAACCAATTTACTTTAGAGGGAAAAATAATTCCCTTTTGCCCTTGCCAATTGAAGAACAAATGGTGTTATCAACGTTCAATGGTGACGTCTTTGCAGTATTTCAGAGAAAAAATACACAGCTACGTGCAATCTATAAACCAATATATGACTCTATATACCAAATTGAAAAGCGAGTTAAAGTAAACATGTGCAGCGGCTCGATTGAATATATGACTCCAGAAGAAGAAGAGGATTCTCCAACAGGTGGTACTAACCCAATCTCAAAGAATTTTTCAAAAGTATATGTAAATCACACTTAGCCAAATAGCTAATGTAGAAAAATGCAGAAGAAGAATTAAAATGTTTTGAGAAAACAATTGTTTCCCTCCATATTTCAATTGAATATAAGGTTTTTTTTTATTGATGACTGTGGGTAAATTCCAATAATAATTCTCAATTATTTTAAAGCATTTCGTCAGTTTGGTTCGCTTCACTCTTCTGGTTAAAATTTTAATGAAAAATATCACATAAAGCCAGTAAACAAAAAGAGGTTATGAATAATTTTTGAAAAAAGATTTGCTTCACAGTGTACTTTATGAGCAAGGGTTCACATAGAAATAAAAAAAAATGAAAATAAAGAGTGGCATACATGGTTTCAAGCTTACTTTCTATTATCGTTACGTGGATAACACGATTTCATGTGTTACCAACAGCCAAATTTATCAAGAAGAACGGTTAATTACTTCTCAGGTCATCTAACACAAGTCAAAAAGAACATTATATCCAGCTTAGTTGAAAACTTTGCGCAAGAACAATTATTCGCCCGCCAAACGAATTTTTAGTTACAATACATTAAAAGATGTTTTTGGATAAAAGTTCTATTATGCGAATTATTTGGATTTCCCGGCGAAAAAATGTCGCCACATCTAAATTTAATTGGAATGGAATGAGATCGATTTCCAGGTGCTGAAATATAAGTCGTTCGTGTGAATGTTCATTTAATCGTCTCCCTTTGGGTCATCGAAACCAAATCTGCGCGACAATTTACGTACTTTGAGAGATTTACAAACAGTTTAAAGGTGTATGCTCAATCTGTTGCGTTGTTTTGTTTACGCTCAATTTTTATCGCTCTGGGAAAATGCAGTTAGGAAATAAGTGACTGATGATTCTTGTAAGTTATCGCCTTAATAACGCAGTTTGGAGGCAAACATTTTCATCCGAGGCGCATCCAGATGATGTAAGTTTTGGTACTTCGCATACTTGCTTTTACTTTTGTTTTGAAGACGAATTACATACGCAGCAGTGAATGTATACTTGGCCTTTGTCTAATTTTCTATCTCATCGAACGAACAGGCTTCAAATGTGCGATATCAGTTTAGCACCTCTCCCAATATCAATGCGTATGAATCGCAAGCCATCTACATAACTGAGCGAAATTTAAACATCAATTAGGGCGATATATTCCATGAGAGTATCGCGCCAGCCCTCGTGTTACGGTTTCTTTCTTTTAGGTGTCGTTACCTAGTTTAATTGATGCGGGTAGTTTCTACAAACTTTCATCAATATTTATTGCCTTATGGGAAATTAACGGAATTGCCGATATATAACGTTGTTCTCTTACCTGTCATTGGGAAAATCTAACTCCAAACAAAAAACCAAGTTTTTATTAAATGAATAAGGAAAACAAAAAAATTGGTCTTCTGTTTTTGTGCTCCCGGCATTTTCAAACTAAAGAATTAAAGTAAATGATTCGCTCCTGGGGAACAAAGTCCTAATTGGTTATGACAATGTACGTTTGATGATCCAGGTGTTCCCTGCCTCATTTATAATTACCTTTTTCGACGGCTGATCCTCTAAAAAAAGTTTTAGTATCTAAGCATGAGAGGGATACAAAATCTTTTTCACACCATTTTGAAAATACTGTAATTAGTTTAGAATGGAATGCACTGACAGTTTTTTGAAAATTTATTTTACGTTCTGAACTCTCCAACAAGGTCATGCTTCTAGGAGTCCAAGTCCCACAGCACTGCGTAAAGTTTTTTACGTGACATTCCCTCGTAGCATGGCATTCGATAATTGAGGGACACGAAACAGAAAGGACGGATAAACTCGTTCCGCCGGCCAAGCATTTTCCAGCTGGAACGAACATAGCCACAATACTTAGCCAATACTTAGACACCGTCGAAATACTTAGCCGAAGGAATGATTTGGTGTGCCCTTTCTGTTTCGAGCCCCTCAATTGGAGTCCTGCAGAGAATGTTGGGCGACAGTTAATAGTGTTTGCACCAATATAATCATAGTCCAACGGTTAGTAGCAAACAAGGCCTAGTTGCGAAGTACCCATAGTCCATAGTGGAGACGTGAGTATTGTGACGTCATGAGTTTGTAACGTCGCGTCAGGAGGCCGGCGGAGAATAGCGGCATCACACGAGGCTGATTGGGTGCGGATGATTAGAACCCGTCATT
>JAWWLR010000092.1:15986021-15997697 GCA_035041075.1 Acraspis erinacei | reverse complement strand
CGCACTGTTTTATCTCTCGAGCAGTTTAGTCACGTGACTAGGCTGGACTCGACTTTCGACCTTACGGAAAATGCAAGCAGGCCGTTCTTGCACCCAACCGCTCAATTATAATATTTTTGGTTTACCTTTTGATAATTTAATTGAATTTTGATCTCACTAATTAAGAAATTTTATTTTTTAAGTGGAAAATTAATTTTTTAAATATAAATTTCATTATATCAGTTTTGGTAGATATTCAAACTTTTTAATTCAAAAAGATAACTATGCTTAAAAATGTATCTCTTTCATGCAATCAGAATATTTTTATTTCAAATGTTACTACAATTCTTTTGTACAAAAGTTGAGATGAAAATCAAAGTGTGATGATATTTTTTTAATTGAAAAAATTTTGTTAGGTAAAATAAACAAAGCAAATTAATTCCTAATTATTAAATCTGCCAAGTTATACATTATGATTTAATATTTAAAATGTGAGAATTTGTGTTGAAATCAATATTACAAAGATCAGTGAATAAAGTTTAATATTGAATTTGATATAAGATGATGCATGGAGGATAAGAATATTAACCCAAGGAAATTTATCACTTATATTCAAATCTTCAGCTGTTACACGAGATATTTAGCTGATGCCATTTTCATGAAATACGAACTCCAGGAACATGACGTTTTCTGAAATATCATTTTTCGCTTGAATATATCTATACTATAAGAGTTCTCTTTAAATGTATAGTACACCTAATTTCCATATTTCACCATAATTCCAAAATGTTGAAAAAACACGTTTTTCGAATTTATATATATATATATATATATATATATATATATATATTTCGAAAAAATTTGATAATTTGGAAATTGAAACTTCCTCAGCTTGAATCAAATAAATATTCTATTATTTTGTTTTCCTTGAAGAAATGTTGTGTTTTAAACTAATAAAAATTCAACTGTTTTGTAGAAAATTTATCTTTTTGGCTTAAGGGTTCAACAATTTCGTTAATTACCATTCATTCTTTGACTGAAAAGTCTAAGAAGTAGCAAGAAATTTCGAAGAAAGATCTACAGAATTAAAAATTTATATTTTATATTTTATATGTTAAATTTAATATTTCACATTCCACGTTACACATTTTACATTTTATATTTTAAATTTTACAGTTTACATTTTACATTTTGCATTTAAAATGTTACATTTTACACTTTAAACTTTCCACTTTACACTTTACAGTTTACAGTTTAAACTTTACACTTTACACATAACACTTTACGCAATACACTTTATACTTTACGAATTACACTTTACATTTGATATTTTATATCTCATATTTAATTTATATTATTTAATATTTAATGCTAGAATTTCTTTTTTTTATTTGTTGAAAATTAATTTTTTCATCTCAAAATTTACCTATTCCATTTGGTTTGTAAAATGTATATACTTAAGTGAAACCATTCCTTTTTAGTAGAAAATTGAACTATTTGACTAAAAATAGATTATTTTTTTGTAGAAAATCCAACTATTTATTTGCCAAAAGTTGATTCTTTCTGGTTAAGAGTCCACTTTCATATTTCTTATTACAAATTAAACTTTGTTGTTTGAACATTTAACCATTTTTTTAAATTCTTATTTTTGATTGAATTTACCTGTTTTTTTATTAAAAAAAAATTTGTTGATTGAAATATTAACTATCACATCTGTTGTTTGAGAATTCATATTCATTGATTAAAAACTTAACTACTTTGTTAAATTTAAAAGAAAATCTAGGATAAATATTCATCATCTTAGTTGAAAATTTATCTTTTTGGATAAAAATGTATATATTTTATTGAAATTTCTTCCTTTCTATCTAGAGAATTCATACTTCTAATTGAAATATTGAACTATTTGGTTAAAAATTAATTCAATTTGTAGAAAAAAAATATTTTCGCTTAAAACTTTCGAAATTGCAAGCAATTCAAATTTCTCTTTTGTACTCTACCTATATTAAATATATTTGAAAGAATTTACATTTTCACTTATCATAAAATTATGAACGGAAATTTTTTTCAGTTGAGAAATTTTGACTTTGAAGCCTCCAACATCGCCAGACTGACTTCGTACCAATTAACAATGTGAGGTAAGGAATGGTATGCAATGTTCCGGATATCTAGTGCTGACGAAACTATTCGGGCAATGTCGACATTGCCTGTTAAGGCAGGTATCTAAAATGCGTACTAAAAAGTTCATTGATATTTTTTATTTTAAATTTTATAGGAAGGTTTCTTAATTGAAAATCCTACGAAATTTAAAAAATTGACTGATCATTTTTTAGTACGCTTTTCCTAAGAATCTCTGACTGAAGCAAAATTTATTTTAAACCTCATTCGTACACTACGTGGGCGAAAATAAAAAATAGACAATATCGTATCCCAAGAGTTTTATATGCTTCAATAATATCCTAACTGTAAATCATTTTTTCCTTCTCCCATATCAAAATAAATTCTGATAATTATAAATAATTTTCATTCAGTAACTAACTCTTTAAAATTATTTCGTTATATATTTTAAAAGAAATATTGAATTTTAATTGTTAAATTAATGCATTTTTACAATAATAATTTTGCAATACGAAATAAAGCCTTTATCTGGTTCCAAATTTAAATTCCATAGTAAGATTTCTCAATTTATTCCAAAATATGGAAAACAAATTATATTTAAAGTGCCTTTATTTTGTCATAATACCCCATTTTGAAGCGTAAAAAAGATTGCAGAACAATACTCTTTCTTAAAATTGAAGGAATTTAAATTCGATTAAAATCCAAATAAAAATCGTATTTAACGTCTAACCAACAAATTGATGCAAACTCTGGTAAAAAACAAGAATCCAACGACCAACTTTGTACCACAACGAAAAAAATAAAAAATGATCAAATTGTAATCTAAAAAAAATTGTAAACAAAAATTTCAGACAAAACAAAAAGTTGAATGAAAATTGAGAAGGCAACCAAACACATCCCCTTCCTTCTCTTTTTCTTTCTTTCGTCTTTTTTATTTTTATAATTATAAAATCACAATAAAAGGAAATTGAAAAATAAACAATAAAATTATATTACCAATGTTTCGGTACTCATACTTCTCAATGCAAGAAAAAAATTTTTTAAAATGTAAAATATATTTTTCTGGCCTTGATAAGGGTATTGTATGAGTACAGAAACGTTGGCAATATAATGTTATTTTTTATTTTCAATGTTCTTTTATTTTGATTTGATAATAATAAAAATAAAAAAGACGAAAGAAATAAAAAGAGAAAAGAAGGGGAGATTGTCGGTTGCCTTCTCATTTTTAGTTCCACTTTTTTATTTTTGTTTGAAATTTTTGTTGTAAAAAATGTGTTTTCAGATTAATATTGCAGCAGTTTTCGTTTGTGCGCTGTGTTCCAAAGTTGTTTTACGGGAGTTTGCATCAATACACTTTCTTCTGGTAATAAGGTTTTGTTATTGGAAGACTCATTTTTTTGGAAGAGTCTTCCTGATAAAAATTTTAATGGAAACTTGTACCTCTTACATAAAAAATGCCTGATTGATAGATTCATCCGGAATAAAACTATTTCTTAAAATAATAAATTTCTATTCAGCTAAATCCCTTTCAAAACTAATTTTATTTTAAAAGAACGCATTTTAACTAGAAGGAATAATTTTTTTACTTTTGTTATAATTTGGCATATGTAGATCGATTTTTCAAATAATTTCACATACCCCTTTTTAAGCAACATGATGAATTTTATAAGAAATATACAAATTTTTAGTATTAGTGGTGTAATTATTCGAAAATAGACTTCCGTTATTTTGTTGTGCATTTATCAGAGTTTAAGGCAAAGTGCTTCCTTCTAGTTAAAAGTAATTATTTCAAAATTATATTATTTTTTATATGGTTGCAATTATTCAAAAACAGACTCCTGTTCTGTCATTTTGTGCATTTACAAAAGTTT
The DNA here is from genome assembly GCA_035041075.1 of Acraspis erinacei. Taxonomy (NCBI): domain Eukaryota; kingdom Metazoa; phylum Arthropoda; class Insecta; order Hymenoptera; family Cynipidae; genus Acraspis; species Acraspis erinacei. Next base: position 15,993,732 of record JAWWLR010000092.1, on the reverse strand, counting down.
AAGAAAAATTATATACTTCCTTATAATTAAACATAATTTATTTTAAATAAAAAGATAAATTATATCAGTCCGGGACATACTGAAAGTATAATTCCCAGATGAATGTTTCATGAATGTCTTCATCACATAAATCAGAGACTTCTCAGGTCTATCAAGGAAGCACTTCTACAAAAGAAATTCTCAGATTTCCTTGTATCAGAATTTTCGTATTTTTTCGGGCTGTATTGCCGATTTTTTGACTCCACTACATTTTATGAAAATTAAGATTTAAAGTAGAGGTACTCACTTCATTCGAGCCAGCACGTCCACTATATGAAAATTGAAAGAACAAAAAATCAAATACGTCAGAATTTTGGGCTTTTTTACACTCTTGAACGCACCTAAAAACCAATTTCCAAAAACTACTCCTACTAAAAACAAAACTGACCGGATGTAAAAACTCAAATTCAGAAAAAAATAATACTATTCTTTTGGGATAATTTTGGGCTCCCAAATGCATGAAGAAAAGTCCAAATTTACCCCCAAGTTCAAAAAACCACTCAATTGCAAAAAGAAAATATGAAAAAAAGAAGATGCACAAGAAACACTCCCATTAGTAGAAACTTAAAACTGGAGAAAACAAACCAGAAAGTAGTGTTGGGCCCTTTTTGGGCTCTCCAATGCTTGACTTTTTTTGGAAAAGCCGCCCCTACATCTAAAAAATCAAACACCTATCTATAAATACAAATTCGACTTTTCAGTTACCCCAAATATAATGAAAGAATAAAAAGGTGTTGATCTTTGTCGTCGGGTTAGATCCTAAAAATCGGTGTTGCTATTTTGGAAAAGCCTGAACATGAGTGATCTAATTGAAACTTTAACATTCTAAAAATGATTACTTTTTTGAAAAGTCATACGTGACGTCATATGTGATTTTTGGGCAAATCGAAAATTCTAATTCGTGATTATAGATAGTTATTTGGTTTTTAGATGTAGGCGCAGTTTTTGCAACAAGATTTCAAGCATTGGAAGACCAAGAAGGGCACAACACTGCTTTCTACTTTGTTTTTTCTAGATTTAAATTTCCACTAATTGGAGTGGTTTTTTTCTACATAGGGGTGGTTCTTAAAATTTTGCTTTTTTGGATTCCAGAGTCCAAAATAAGCCCAAAATCTGGTGGATATTGTGTTTTGCAAATTTTATTTTTGGCAAGGGGGTGCTTTTTTGAACATGGGGTTGGTTTTTGGAATTTTTTTCGTGCATTCGGAACGCAAAAAGAAGGCCATAATTCTGGTATTCTTTTTTTCCGAATTTTTGGTTTTACATAAGGAGTAGTTTTATTTTTAATAGCGGCAGTTTTTGGAAATTAGTTGTTGGTGCGTACAAGAGCTAAAAAAACAAAATTTCGACCTGTTTTCCTATCATATAGGCTCTATCATAATTTAACAAAAATTGTTTAAAAATTAAGATATATTACAGTGAAAATTGCAAAAAAGTGATTTTTTAGCTTTGGCCCAATTATATGGTTAGGTACTATAGAGATGGAATTTAAATGAAAAAAAAAAATCAAAAGCGAAAAGTTTTGTAAATTTGACGCTGGGAAATATTAAAGCCCCAAATTGTTAATATAACTTTCTTTAGAAAAAAATAATTTTACTTCCCGGTTTATCTTCAAAATCTGTCGTGAACCTTAGTGATAAGCTCAAGACAACTATTTTTACTCTGGAAATTTGGCAAAATCCCATTAAATCGTGTAAAATATAATCAAGCCTTATAGAAGATATGCGTTTATACTTAAATCTTAATTTTTCAGAAAGTTACCCAATTGAATTTAAAAAAAACGCACGCAATGGATTTTAACATTCTATAACACAGTAGATTCAATATTTCCCAACTCACGATCTATCATTGTAAGTTAAAAAAAGAAATATTACGCATCCTGAGAAGAAGATTGAACAAGGTGGCTAGGGACCCGAAAGTATTAAACCAAAAAAAGTTTACAGGCAGTACTAAATAACCAGCTCTTATTTACAAATTATTATAAAATTCTTAGTCCTCCTTATAATAACCTGTCGTCTGGTCTAAAAATTAAGACAACTTCGTATACGGCTAATTTCTTTCCAACTTACAAAACTCACGGAAAGATAAAGAATAAAAATGAGGCTGCGAATATTCAAGACGAAGATATACCACAAAACTGACTGAAGTGAAAACCAAAAGGATTAGGAAGGCTACAAAATCTTAGAAGCAACCCAATAAGAAGAAGATTGTCAGCAATTTGCGAATATTCATCGAAGGAAGTGAATAAAAACCAAAGCTAAAAACAAAGAAACCTGTTCATAATAAAGTCCAGAGACGACAACTCCGAGCACATTAGTGGACTCAGTTTAACAACGTAAGATTGTAAACGTTTTCTACTGGAAGAAGCTACTTCGTGGACCAAAATCTGTTCTGACTTACACTTTTCCAGATCATCTTTCATACAGACTTTATTGGAAACCATTTCGCAACCCAAACTTTTCGCTTCACTTCATCTAAGTCCGTTTTCAAGTTTCGTCATTTCGAGCGTAGTCTATGCATTCTAAACATTTCCTTAATTGCGTTGGAGAACCCCACATCCACATTGCAGAAAACCGAATCGCATTAAAACAAGTTTCAAAATTTCATAAACTAACAATTTAAAATAAATAATTCGTCACTTCTAAAAATGAGGTATATCATTGATGAAAAATTTCCTGTGGTATGTCTAGGTTAATTGAAAATCTGGATACGAAAATCTGGTGAGCAGTTAATAAAGTTTACTGGTCAAGGGAGGTAATCGAAAAACAGTTTCATGTCGATGCTGAGTTAAGACAAGTTTTTAGGGTGGAAGGGGAGCCAAATCATTTGGCTCCTTCACTATTTTTAAAAGAGCATGCTTTTCATTCCTGATGCAGACTTATTTCCAAAAAATTGATGCCCTACTCTTTATTTTTCTAAAACGTATATTTTCTTTGACTGACTTCAGTCGTAATTAGGAATTTACGGATTTTTTTTGGTTCACGTGGACCAGCCCCTTACTCTGAGTATCTAACCATTTCTTGTTCCAATATTAATTTCTCGTTTTTTATCTTAGAGAAAATCAGTTTTGAGCGAACAATTCATGGTATACCAGGAAGTCGTGAGACTGTATAGCTCGGGGCTCTGTACGAATTTACAAACAGTCGATGCAGGTATAAAGCAGGTATACGAGGAGGAGTCCTTTCTACATATACCGGGTGCCCATGCCGAAGGAAAACACGATGTGATGTAGTACCGACAAATAGTACAGCGTTGAAGAGGGATTGGCCCACGGAGCCGCTGATATCCCAAGTGTGAGAGTGTGCACGCCGAGACCGAAGTAACGACGCCCGATTTTATGACTTTCTGGTGTATTCGCAAGACATCCTCAAAGTCCTTCCCAAGTAGCTTGAGGCTGATCAAAACCCCAATTTTCTCTACGATACCCGTTAGGTCATCGCAAATCAGAGATTGTAAGAACTGCAATGATAACATCATGTCCCTGAACGCATCTTCCAAGCGGGTAATCCTTCTCCATGCCTGACTTTGATGTCCTCGACGTCTGTTATGTTAGCAGAATTATTGTAAGCTAGCTGCTTTTGCGATGCCTTTGCTTTGGAGATTTTGGATTTCATTGATTGAATTTTGTTCAGTAATTATAAGGTTTTACCTGTTCTCTCATGATTTTGATGAGATACTTCTTTAGTGTAGTTTTTTACTTCGGAACTAGTGATTTATTCCTTAAACAGTCAATTAAGATAGGGATCCCTTGACGTAGGTTAACCAATCTACTATCACGCCAAGGACAATAGTGTAAAGTAGTGAGCCAGCAACACTCACCAGTCTCTAGAACGGTTGTTGTGAACGGCGCTGAAAGGGCTACACTTTAAAAAGACCAATACTATATTCAATGTAGCCAGCAAAAGAATTTACAGGAGTTGGCCTAAGTTCGCTAAGTTTACAAAATCTTAATAATCTGTTCCCAAAAACGAGAGGCTGGGGCATTGTCGAAAGAATAAAGCTTTGAGAAGGATAACGCATTATTTTTTTATTATAATTACAAGCTTCTTGTAAAATTTGTATTCTACTTCAGGCAAAAAACAATATTATATTTTACTTTTATTTTTTAAAGAAAATTATTGGTCTACGGTTATTATTTTAAAACACTTCGATATTGGTTCAGTGTTGCCTAATAGAGATTCCCGAATTTCTTTTCGTGTCATCTTTTCCACCTTGCCGCTGTACATGTTTATTTTTACCCGTTGTAGAAAGCCAGTTCTTGTTGTATACATTCCACGAAGAAATTTATCATTATCTAATATTGCGAAGACGTCACCGTTGGACGTTGACAATACAATTTTTTCTTCCTCTGGCAAGGGCTGAAGTACACTACCTTTTCCTTTCAAATGAAGTTGCTTATTTGGAGGAAAAGTATATCTTCGAATTTCAAATTTCCGGTTCGGATTAAAGATGGGAATGAGCCGAACAGATTGAAGTTCCTCAAATCCATATCCAAGTACGCATGAAGGGAAATTCCTGGCAAGACGAGACCTGGAGTGGACATGAACGGGAGGCTCGTCAGGAGCGGAAGACCTGACTGAAGGTTCTAAAGAGTAAGGCCTGGCAGGCGCAACAGAGCTTTCAGGAGAATGATATCTTTCAGGATAATGAGAAGGTCCGGTACGAGGAAGACTAGAAACATCGCCGCCACTAGTTAAAGACTGAACCTCAGACGTCAACCCTGCAATTAAAAACATCCGATTAAGTTTTCGTTAGGTATGCTCCTCTGTCTTAAATAGTGTATAAAACGTAAGAAAGTGCTAGGTAATTTTCTCGAGTAGTCTTCTGAAAAAAAAGCGTCCGTCACACGACCGCACAGGCAATGGCGAAGCCTACTGTTGCAATATTTTTCTTCAGTTGTTTGAACTTGCAAATCGACTATTCTGAACACATGCTTGTCCTAAAATTGATAGCAAAGGTAAAGTGCATCCATAAATGGTGAAAACCCACCAGGCCGAACCACGCCTTATCCTTAAGAGAAAATTCACTTTCGTTCTAACAGGTTGAATTTCTGATAGAGGTTCCACTAAGTTGTAATAGTTTTGGATTAACTATTTGTTTTTTATCAAACAAATTTTGCATGTCTGATTTTTAGACACTACCTCCCATCGAACAGGAAACCGAAACCATATTGTACGAATTTAGTTCTAAAAGTTACTTTTCGAATTAAATTTTATTGAACACACACATTCTGGGTTCTTGCTGAATAAATTCAGATTAAATTCCTGCTCATTGCAGACAAACTCAAATATAGTTTTTAAAAATCAGAAATTGGGCTAGATTCTAGTTGCAGTAACACCAATTTTTATTTGCGCATAGTTGCACAAAATTTACTTGAAATTATAGATACATAATGTTATTATATTTACCAATAGAGCTGAGGATAACTACCGAGCATAAGAAGAGAGTAGAAATATTCCACATCTTGTCCAATTAGAGAAAAATTGATTAATGTAATTACGAAGAATGTGAATAAAAATAACACCCAGGAATATTCCAGTACTTTATGAAATCGCATGAACCAGATATTGCTTAGCCTTTATCTAAAATATTAGAACCGTCAAGGTTGTCAATATCAGATATTTACACTTCATTACAGTTACTGTCCAGGAAAACGATGTTTTTGGTTTCGCTTAAACTCATATAAGAATGTATATAATCTTTTACGTTTCAGCGAATTCCGTCGTTTACAAAGGCCTGCCTGAGATTTTAAAAAAATAATTCGGTAGATAATGAGAATATGCATTTTTTAATTTTACAGAGAAATTCTATCAACATCTAATCCAATCTTGCAGCAGCTTTGCGCAACAACCTTCTAGAAAATTTTTCGGAAACTTTTCGTGCAAATTCTTGAGTTCGTTATATTATAGCTTAGAGGTTCTTTCTCAGATAATTATATTTAATTGTGGTTGGTATCAGGGAAAAAATGTATTTAGTAAATTTTTAAAATCTCATATCGTAATTGGTGTTATATTTTACGTCCCGATGGACTGCTGACTGATGTTCCGAGTTTAATTTGTATTGTAACGTTTAAAGTTCAAATTTAGCGCTCTGTGGTTAAGGGCTACACTTAATTTTTTTAAACGAGACTTTTAATCAGATTAACAAAAATCGAAGAAAGTAAAAAGCCTCTTTTTTCTACGCTCTATTTTAAAGTTATAAATAGACTAAATTACATATGCAATTCGGTAGCTAAGATATTTGGTAGATGTTTTTTTTATTGTATATTTTACGAAATAAAAAGGATTTTAAGTAACATAAATTGCGAGCAGCTTCTTATTCGATGTCAAATTCTCAATATAAATATTTCAGTGTGGCTTCTATAAAAAAAATTTTGTTTTGTCATTATTATTGAACTTCTTACAATAAAAAATTAAAAATGAGAAATTACTAAATTAGCAATTATTCCAAATTTGAAAAGTTACATTTTTATTTTCAGTTTTTTGTTGATTGAAGGAGCGAATCTTTTTATTTCTAACATTTTGATTTATATTTGAATTGTATTGAATTAGGGTTGATGTTTTATGGTTAACATTTTTTATGAATTTAATTTTTTATTTGAAACCTGAAAATTTGACAGTTTTAAAACAAAATTCCTTGAAACTTGGACAATTTTCAAAATAATGAGGGAAAAGATTGACACTCTTCTAAATTTAGGAATCCTTAAGTTTTTTTTCAGGTATTTACGACTGTCAAGATAACAAAATAATATTGTTTAATCATTAATCTATTAATTTAAAATTATTTTTATTAAAAATAGTTTTAAAAATTTTGTTCTTCAAATAATAATATTTTTGCATTGAGACAATTCAAATTTGAACATTAAAATCTATCTATTCTTTAAGTTTTAACAAAAATTCAGAATCGTCTGATAGAGTCAATTATTCCTAAATTATTAATACTCGAGCTACAGTTTAATTTTTTTTAAGTTAAAAAAAAACGCTCACATAATTTTTAATTTTTGCAAGTTTTCCAAAACTAAATTTAAAATGCTTTATATTGACAATTTACGCTATAAAATAATGACCCGTAATATTTCCAAAAACTACCCCAAAAAATGCATACATTTTCGGAAATTGATAAAAAATTTAAAAATTAATTTTGCTTAAGGGAAGGTAAGTTACAATGTTTACCAGGGTAATTACCATAAATGAACGATGAACAATTCATAACATGCATTTATATTAAAACAGACGTAGTTTAATTGACTCATTTAAAAAATGCATATTCTTTAAACAAAACTTTGTTATTAACCATTTTACCGCAACTTCTGCCGGTTTTCGAAAACTGAATTTGCTCATGTCCAATTTTACTTTTACGATTTAAACGTTACACATTAATGAGGAGTTAGGGCGGAGGGAGGGGGGTTCATGCGATCCCATAAAGACAACCGCAGGATTTCGCCGGTATCGGGTGCTAATCCGAAAAACTGCACCCGATTTCAGCGAAATCGCGGTAAAATTTCAGCCATAACCACGTCTCACGACCGTCAGATAGGTGGTTAAAGTCTGTGACGGAATCAATACTACGAACCGGCAAAAGTCTCGTGCACCCTCAGGACACGGAGCGACCCAAGGACGACCGCCTTCTGCATTTTCCCCGCAAGTGTCTTCGCATATTGTTCACACGCAGG
>JAWWLR010000092.1:15877109-15892006 GCA_035041075.1 Acraspis erinacei | reverse complement strand
AGTACTGGAAATTGGAAAGAGAAAGCAAGAAAAACAAATGGAACGAAGATAGAAAAAGTGAGAGGAAATGAGGAGATGTGACAAAGGGATGTATTGGAAAAGATTATAAGTGACGAGAAGTAGGGGAAATTATTATAAGGGAGCGTAAGAAGGAGGAGGGCTGATGACCGTTGAAGGGAAATAGTAGAAAGGGAGTGTTAGCTGGGAATGGAGAGAGGCAGAGGGAAAAATAATTAAGCAAAAAGTTGGGGAAGAGAGTACGAAGGCCGAAGTAAAGGGAGGGTAGGTAGGAGAATGTAGGGGGACAAGGAGAGGCGAAGTATGGGAGGTAGAGTTTAAACTTCTTAATATGCAACGTGCTTGCAAAACCAACTATTTAGTTCAAGATGCATGTGTTTTTTTGTAATTTGTAAATTCAAAAGTGGAAATCTGTTTGAAATTTGAGCTGTTCGGTTAAAAATTAATTTTTTGGTAAAAAATTGATCGATTTTAATTAAAAACTTAACTGTTTAATAAAAAAATAATTTTTGTTATAAAACACTTAACTATTCCATTTTTTGTTCAAGATTTATCTTTTTACTTCAAAATTTACCTATTTGATTAAAAAAGTACTTTGTGGCTTGAAAATTGATCCGTTTTAGCTAAAAATTCGACTGTTTAGTTGAAAAATACTTTTTTGAATTAAAAATGAAACCATACCATTGCTGGTAGAAAATTTATATTTTTGGTTAAATATTCAACTATTTGGTTGAAAATTCGTTTCACGGTTGATATTCGATTGTTTTAAATAGAAATTCGGAAATCTGTTTGAAAACTTCTTTCTTATTCTATGAAAATGTGTTTAAAAATTCATTCTTTTGCTAAAAAATCTCTCTTTAGTTAAAAACTTATTTTTTGGTTGATAGTTGATCTTCTTACACCAAAATTCAACTAATTAGTTGAAAAGTCATTTTCTTATATGTGGAAAATAAAGTCTCTCTTATTTTAGGCCCAAAATATAACTTTAAAGTTGAAAATTCTTTTTTTTGGTTAAAAATCAATTCTCTTGATTGAAAATTAATCTTCTTTCGTTAAAAATCCAACTCTTTTCTGAAAATTTATATTTTTCAGTTAAGCATTTATAAGGTTGGGTAATAATTTATGCATTTTGTTGAAAATTTAATTTAGTATTAGAAGTTTAATCTCTTCGGTAAAAAATTCATCAATTGGGTTGAAATTATTTTTCATTGGTTAAGCATTAAATCGTTTTAAGATAAAAATTGAACTATGTAGAAATAAATTAATATTAGTTTTTATGGTTGGATATTAAATGTATTATTTTCGTTGATAATAAATTTTTTTGTTTAAATATTAAACTGTTTCATTGAAAATTAATTTTGTAAATGAACATTTAAGGTTAGTCTTCTTTTTATTTAAATATAAATATTTTAATTGCAAACTTAACTATTCCATTTTTTATTGTGAATTTGTCTTTTTTTAATTAATTTGATAAAATAAAATCTAAACAATTATAATTTTCGTTTAAAAATGTAACTTTCTTGTTAAAAAATTGCCGTTTTTATTTATTATTCTTATTTATTTTATTTTTTGTCTTCACTTAACAATTTTTATTCAATAAAAATTTAACTATTTTTTTGAAATTTTGTATTTTTTTTTGTAATTTAACTATTTCTAATTCAAAATTAAAATAATTTAAGCTTGTTAAAAAATTTTTATTTTGTTTTAAAAATCATAATATTATATGTTTAATTTCTCTTCTTAAAATTAAACTATTTAATTTTGTTTTTAAAATTCAACTGTTTAGTTAAAAATGTATGTATTTCACTGAAAATCTTTTTTTTAACGATACAACTTTTTTCGAAAATTAATCATATTTTTGGTTTAATATGCAATTATATGGTTAAAAATTCTTTTTTTATTCATAGTAAATGATTGACGCGAATCGATGAATATTTTATTTCTGGCTGCGATTCACCTGATTTAACTTTCACACTTCCGAACAATAAAAATAAATAGGATGCAATTAAAACTGAGTGTTAAACCAATATTGTCATAATCGTTTAATTGAGTGAAATAATAGTATTTCATTCAAAGAACAATTGGCAATAAGTTGCACGCAAAAAATTATAGTTAAAAGAGGAAAAATATTTAAAAATTATATTATCAAAACAAAAATATGTACGAATATATTTTTGGTTAAAATTTTAACCATTTGTAAAAAATTTGTCTCTTTGGTTAAAAAATAAGTTTTTAAAGTGAAAATGCAACTATTTCATTTTTTGCGAAAATTTGTCTTTCTTAGTTGAACATTCATGTATTATACTTAAATTTCATTTTTGTTTTGGTAGGAAACTAAAATCATTACTTCTTAATTCTTTTTTTGTTTTTTTTTTTTGTTAAAAATTAAACTGTTTCCTTCAAAATGATTATTCTTAAGTAAAAAAATATCATTTCCGTAAAAGCATCTATTTCTTTTGTTGGAAAAATACATATTTTCTTCAAAAGTAGTTTTTTATAATTATTTCCCTAGCTGAACACTTACATGTTCGACTTTATGTTGAACTTTGATCTTTTTTCGATAAAAATTCTACTACTCGGTTAAAATTTGAACTACTGTATTAGAAATTTATTTTTCTGATTGAAGATTTTTTATTGTATTTGAAAATTTTTTGGTTAAAAATTCAATTATTTTGCGCAAAATTCATTTTTTTATTTAATTTTTGTAATTTCCAAATTTAACTATTTTATTTTTACTACAAAATTTGTATTTTTTAGTTGCAAACACTCATATTTTGTTGAAATTTTATTTTTATTTCCTAAAAAAATGTGATTTTTGATTGAAAGTTGATTTTTTTAAATAAAAATTCAACGCTCACTTTTTAAATTCGTCTTTCTGACAAAAAAAAACAACTATTGTGGATAAAACATGTATCTATTTTACTATTAGGTTGATTTCTTTTATTGGGAGTTTAGCTTCTTTGTTAAAAATTAATTTTTCTCATTAAAAATTCTTTTTTTTTTTAGTTAAAAGTGTTTTGATTGTATATTCAGTTTTTTTGTTGTTGAAAATTTATCTTTATTGTTAAAAATGTCACTATTTTGTGTAAAATTAGTTCTTTTTTTATTAGATTTAATTTTTTGTAATTAAAACTTTACTATGAAGATTTTTCAATTTATTTGAAAATTCAAGTATTTTGTTAAAAATTCGTCTCTGGTTAAGAATTAATTTTTTTGGTGGTCAAAAGTGTAGCTACTTTCGTATAAAATTAGTTTTTTTTTCTTGAAAAATAAGATATCTTCAATGTCGAAGATATCTCGAATCTCTTCAGGTTGAGTATTTATCTATTTTTTTGAAAATTCATCTTTTTGTGAAATCCACCTACTTTAATGTAAAACGAAACGAAAAATGCGTTCGCTGAAATATCATCTATTATTTTTTTCTTTTAGGTGTTATCTTTTCCATTGAAAATTCAACCACTTGGTTGAAATTTAAACAACTTTGTTAAAAAATAATTGTGTTGTTTAGAAATTCATCTCTTTGGTTAAAAATTTAACTATTTTGTTAAAAATGTTATTTTTTTGACTAACAATAAAATTTTATTTTTATATTTTTTGTTAAAATATAATCTCTTTTATTCTTTGAAAAATCATTTTTTGGTTAAAAAGTTTTTAATGAACATGAATGTTATTTATAAAGATTTATTTTCCTAATTTTGTGAAAAATATGCTTATTCTTTATGTTTTTAGAGCATACTATCTTATAAGGCCTATTATTGATTTACTTGAAATTTTTTTTGACTCAATCTTGGATTTTTCTTTCGATGTCTCTAATAGCTTAATTGGAAAAGCACCCGACCGGCAATAGGAACTTCTGTGGTTCGATTCCCAGTGGAGCGAAGTGAAAACATCTTTTTTCACAAAAATGCAATTAAAATGATTTTTAATATATTTTTTATCTAGTGAAAAATAATGCAGATTCATTTTAATAAACAATCTAATATAAATGTATCATCAAGAAAGGCATTAGCAGAAACTAGTGATATAAACAACAAATACATATTCCTTGCCCTTTTTATGGAAAATGCATGATGAAGTCTTAAATAGGAATTGTGTTAAAATGAACTTGTCGGAGTCAAACGAAGTGTCTGATGGCTCAAATCCCATAAACCTTTAATGTCCGTTTCCTGTCGTTTCATGAGAGAAGTATCTATGGCGGATCAATGCCTGGGTACTAAAAGGTTGGCTAAAAGTGAGCCAAGCTCTAAAACACTTTTATGAAGAGTCCTTTATTTAGAGATGTTCTGGATCCAGCATCGGAAATACGAAGCAAATTCTAAAGAACCCAGACAAAAGTAATATAATATAATTAAAATTAATTAAACACATAAGGTCATGAGGATGACAAGTGGATAAGAATCCTTTTTTAATAACGGGCCATCCATGAAATATCTTAGCAATTTTGGGTGATTTTTAAAGAAAATAAGGAAATAATAGCAAAATTAAATCTTTTAAATACTAAATATCATATTGCAATTATATATAAACTGATTAAAATAAACAAGACCCATGAAGACATGAGGATGACAAGTCGATAAGTACCATTTTTTTGGAATACCAGGTTTAAAAATTATAAGTGAGGGTCGTCCATAAACTACGTTAGAAATTTGGGGATATTATTGGGGAGATTTTCAAAAAAAAGGTCAAATAATAGGGGAAGAAGACTTTTTCTTACGAAATAACATATTGCATTCAATATAAAATAGATAAATAAAATCTTTTAAATACTAAATATCATAATGCATTCAGTAAAAACAATGAAAATAAATAACACACATAAGGACATGAGGATGACACATAGATAAATAATTTTTTTCGAAATTATATGTTTAAAAATTACAAGTACGGGTCGCCCATTAAGTACGTTAGAAATTGTGAGATATTTTTGGGGTGATTTAAAAAAAATAGGTGAAAAATGTGGGAATAAGGTCTTTTCAATACTAAATACCATATTACATTCACTATAAACTAATTAAAATAAATAAGAAACTTAATGACCTGAGGATGACAAGTGGAGAAGAGCCTTTTTTTAGTAAGGAACCATCTATGAAATATGTCAGCAATTTTGGGTTATTTTGAACAAAAATGGGGAAATAATAGATAAATAAAATTTCTTAAATACTAAATATCATAATGCATTCAATATAAACTAATTAAAATAAACAACAAACATAAAGACATGAGGATGACAAGTGGAGAAGGGTTTTTTTTAGTAAGAAACCATCTATGAAATATGTCAAAAAATAGGGAAATAATAGATAAATAAAATCATTAGAATACTAAATATCATAATGCATTCAAGAAAGAGTAATTCAAATAAATAATATACATGAGGACATGAGGATGGCATATAGATAAGTTTTTTTTCTAAATTTTATGTTTACAAATTACAAGTACGGGTCTTCCATAAAGTACGTGACAAATTTCAAAATATTGTTTGCGGTGATTGTAAACAAAAATACACGAAAAATATGAAAATAAGATCTTTTCAATACTAGATACCATATTCATTTATTTTTTGTTATTTTGAACAAAAATAGGGAAGTAATAAATCAATAAAATCGTTTAAACACTAAATATCATAATCCCTTAAATAAAAACTAATTAAAATAAATAATACACTTGAGGACATGAGGATGACACATGGATTAGTACAATTTTTTTTTCGAAATTCTATGTTTAACATTACTGTTTAAAATAAAAAACTAAAGCTAATGTTTAAAATTACAAGTAAGGGTCCTCCATAAAGTACGTTACAAATGGTGAGATATTTTTGGGTTGATTTACAACAAAAAAAGATAGGTGAAAAATATGGAAATAAGATCTTTTCAATAATAAATACCATATTGTATTCAATATAGACTAATTAAAATAAATAAGAAACATAAAGGCATGAGGATGACAAGTGGACAAGGGCCTTTTTCAGTAATGGGTAATAAATTAATAATATTATCAATTTTGTGTGCTTTTTAACAAAAATAGGAGAAATAACATGAAAATAAAATATTTTAAATATTAAATATCACATTGCATTCTATATAAGCTAATTAAAATAAAAATTACCCATTAAGACATAAGGATGACAAGTAGATAAAGTCCATTTCTTCGAAATTCTATCTATAACAATATCAAGTAAGAAGTCGTCCATAAACTAGGTTAGAAATTTAGGGCTATTTTTGGGATGATTTAAAAGAAAGGGCGAATAATAGGGATTAAGATCTTTTCAATACTAAATATCATATTACCTTCAATATAGATTAATTAAAATAAATAAAAAACAGTAGGACATGAGGATGACATGTGGATAAGGACCTTTTTTTTAGTAAGGAGCCATCTATGAAGTATGTCAGGAATTTTAGGTGATTTTTAACAATAATAAGGAAATAATAGGAAAATAAAATCTTTCAAATACTAAATATCATATTACCTTCAATATAGATTAATTCAAATAAATAACAAACAGTAGGACATGAGGATGACATGTGGATAAGGACCTCTTTTTTAGTAAAGAGCCATCTATGAAGTATGTCAGGAATTTTTGGTGATTTTTAACAAAAATAAGGAAATAATAGGAAAATAAAATCTTTCAAATACTAAATATCATATTGCATTCTACATAAACTAATTTTTAAAAAAACAATACCCATGAAGACATAACGATGACAAGTGTATAAGTACTCGAAATTCTATGTTTAAAAATTACAAGCAAGAGTCGCCAATAAAGTTTATTTCTTGCCCGGAAAAATGAGTATTTTATCATATGAGATTAATTTTTCATTCAAAAGGACGAATTTTTAATAAAAAATTGCAATTTTCGTCCAAAAAATACGACTTCATCAAATCAGTTAAATTTTTAACTTAAAAACATGCATTATATCAAAATAGCCTATTGTTTCAACAAGAAAGATTAAAAGTCAACCAAAAATTGTTGAATTTCCAAGCCGGAAACACAAATTTTTTAGAAGGCAGTTGAAATATGAATTTTCTATTAAAACACGAATTTTCAACTAGTTAAATTTAACGAAATAGAAAGAAAAGAAAATTGCTGATATTCCAACCAAAAAGATGAATTTTCAATCGAGAAAGATTGAATTTGAAATTTTGAGTTTTCTACCAAAAAAATAGATTTTGAAAAAAATCGTCAAATCTGCTAACAAAAAAATTAAAATTCAACCAAAAACAGTTCAATGTTTTTTTAACCAAAAGGCGATTTTTAATAGGTTAAATTAAAGGAAAAAATCAGAACTTTTAACATAGTTAAAAGATGAATTTTTAACAAAATACATCAATTTTCATGAAAGTTGCTGAATTTTGAGAAGAAAAAGGAGAATTATCTCCAAGATAGTTAAATTTTCATCGTAAAAATATAATTTTTCAACCAAAACGTTAATTTTCGACAAAGAAATTCAATTTATTTAAATAATTAATTTTGTATGAAAGTAGTTTAATTTTTAACCAAATATTCTAATTTTCAACCGATAAAAAAAAATTTCGAAAAACAGAATTAACTTTTCAAGAAAAAAGGATACTTCTTAACAAAATTGTTTAATTTTCAACAAGGTTGATTAATTTCCGACCGAACGACTAATTTTCAACGAAGAACATACATTTTTTACAAAACAACAAAAATTCCAAAAATTAAAAACAAATTTTGAACCAAATAGATGATTTTTTCAATAACAAAGGGAAGTTTACTGTCAACCAAACAATAAAATTTTCTACCAAAATAGATGGATATTCAACCAAAAAAATTAGTTTTAATCAAAATGGTTAAACTGTTACAAAATAACTGAATCATTGACCAAAAACATAAATTTTCAACTTAGTAGATTAATTATCCACACACAAAAAAACGAATTTTCCACAAAATATGTGAATTTTGAATAAAATAGTTCAATTACTATTCCAAAAAAAGCCAAATTTTCATTTAAACAATTAATTTTTAACCAAAATAAAAGACATTTTGAATCAAATAGTTCAACTTTTCATATTTATTTTATTTTTTTTACAATTAGATTTCAACGAGTATGTTCAATTTTTATTTAGAAAATCGACTAAGAATGTCTTTACGATGACTTTGTTATGACACTTTCTCTTTACAGAAAAATTGTTCAAATAATTAATAATAATTCTTTAATATTTTGTAATTTTTATAGTATGGAGTCAAGGAAAAAAATCTATTTTAGCTGATTCAGTAAAAAACTCGGACCATTCGTTGAAAAATAACCAAGATCTGAATTGATTTATAAAATTTCTTAAAAACTTGTGAGCTAGCATCTATTATCAGTAAAACGCCATAAAAGTATAATTTTTCTTACATTTTATATCAGCCTCTGAATTTGAATTACTCAAAAATAGAAAATTCTGAAAAATATACCTTCTTTCAATAATTTGTTTATAACGTGATAAGAAAATTTACATTAAAACAATATTATTCTTACCCCCTGAAAGTTATTTCTAGATATTTTCAGTACAGATAAAAAATGGTACTTCTAAAAAATTTGAAAAAATTAATTTTTTTATTAAATAAAAAATTAACCCAGACTTTCGCTCATTTTTCTTCCCCTTCTTTAATTTTCTTCCTTTACTAACACCGTTTTCCTCACTTTCCGTAGATTCCCACCTCTCATTTCCGCTCCGTCCCGTCCCACAACTTGCTGTCACTTTCCTTTCCCTCGTTTCTCCGCTCATTTCTCCTCTCCACCTTCTTTGGAAAAAAGTAACACAGAAAGGCGAAACTCTCCCTAATTTCTCTTTACTTCTCCACCCCTTATTTCCCCTAAGTGACCTCTAGTAATTTCCTCTCGCTTTCACAACTCACCCTCATCCCCCATATTCGATTTACTCCTCCACCCCTTATTACCGTAACTATCCTTCATTCCTCACACTTCGCTTAGTTTTCCTTCCCTTATTTTTCCTCATTTCTTCCATTTATTCACCCATTTCTTCCCCTACTTCCACCCACTATTTTCATTCCCTCTTGCATACCTAGTTTTCCCACAATTGCCCTTCTCTCATTTATTCTAATTTTCATACTTCCCGTAACTTAATTTTCCCTACGTCCCATCCCACCACTTTCTGTCACTTCCCTATCCCTCATTTTCTCTACTCTGCCTCTCCTCACTACTTCTCACTTCCCCTGCTTTTCCTCCTCTAATTTCTACTTAATTTCCCTCCCCTCATTTTCCTTATTTCTTTAAATTCCCGTACATAACCTTCCCACTCTTCCTCTCTTTACACTTCCTGGTATAAAGTAACGGTATGGGCAAGAGCCTCCCTAATTTCTCTTTACTTCCCCACCCCTGATTTCCCCTTCTTCGCCTCTCTTAATTTCCTTTCGCTTTCTCTACTCACACTCATCCCCCCATATTCCATCTACTCTCCCACCCCTTATTTCCATTACTCTCCTATATTCCTTATACTTCACTTACTTTGCCTTCCCTTATTTTTCCTTATTTCCACTGCTTATTCAATCATTGCTTTCCCTACTTACGCTTACTATTTCCTTCACTCTCGCGTTCCTAATTTCGCCTCTATTACCCTTCCCTCTTGTATCCTAATTCCCATTCTTCCTGCAGCCCCATTTTCCCTACGTGCCTTTGGCCCAACTTTCTGTCACTTCACTATCCATCATTTCCTCTACTTTTCTTCTCCTCATTGCTTCTCACTTCCCTTACTTTTCCTCTCCCAATTCATACTTAGTTACCCTCCTTTTATTTTCCTTACTTGCCCTCATACTAACAACACTATTATCCCTTACTCTCCCTTTCCTAGGACGAACGGACGGATGTGCACCTGACCTAAGCTATATGGGTTTCTACCCGAGGCTACGAAATCGAGACGCATTAGCAAAAGCTCTAAAAGCAGGCGTTTCAATAATTTCGAGCGATTTAATTTTCCAGCTTACGGTACTTAACAAATTCACTTGATTTACCGTCATAAAACATGTTGCTCATTTTATCGTTTACCTCTCACGTAATCCAAATGAAATGTAATCCTTTTTTAAATTCAAAATAAACCAATAAGCTGTCCATTTGCGCCTTTAAAAGCTATATTTGATCAAGCGATGATAAAACCTGATAACGAGTTCAATCCGAATAAAATGAAATTTATTATTTAAACATAGGTTATTATAGAGCAATGTTTCAAGGCGTGTGAAAATAACACGTGCTTTCATTTACTGAACAATTGCGAGTTTCCATTTACATAGTACGTACACAGTAATATTCGGCATGAAATTGCGATCCCAAGAAATACTTATTTACCCAGAAGGATCGTAAAGTAGTTTCTGGGTTAGGTAAAATACTATTATTTTCTTAAAATATTCTGCTCGGGTTTCGAGACAAGCTACTTTGAAATGGGCTCTGTTCTAGTAATATCCGTGTTCAGCGGACTCTGTCTAATCGAATCCGGAAGTGAATATGCCAATTGTATGTCAAGGTGTTCAGAAGTACTAGCATTGCGGTAAACGTTTTGGTATCGATCACACTTCCAGGGAGATATCCTTTAGTGCCAATGAATTTATTCTCTGACCCCGCAGTCGAACCTTCCAACCGTCCAACCATCCAACCATTCAACCATCCAACCAGCCAGCCATACCGAATTTGCTTACAATTTCCTCATCGATTTTCCTTCTTGTTCTTCACTCCTACTACACTCAAGATCCACTCAATTCCATCTCTTTCATTTAACATTTAAATTATTTTTAAAATAAAATATCCGCCCCTCCCCAAATATCAGGTGACGCTGAAGCTTCCCCCTGCTATTTATAAATTTTAAATACAAATGTAATTTAATTTAAGGGGGGGGGGTAAGGTCCGGAGGGTAAAAAAACAGAGTTTCTTTAGCGATTTTTCCTGAAGCAACGGTAAAAGTAATTCATCTATAAACTTCTGTACATTTTTAAGTGACATTTCAAGAATATTTTGTGAAATTTTTGTGTAAATATATAAAAAATTGAGCCGTTGCCAAGAGATCTTCGGAGACGCCTTCGAAAAAAGATCCTCTGCGGTGCACACGATAACTCAAGAATGGATTATCTGAAATCGAAAAAACTGAAAAGATTTCGATAAATTAAATGAATGCCTAGGACACAACGATCTGTTTATTCATATATTTTTTCCGGTTTTGGCGGTCAAAAAACTGAAAAAATCGATTTTTGGCCTACAAAATCCGGCATTTTGAATCTGTAAAATCGCAAAAAAATCGATCGTAAAGATCGTTGTGTTCTTGCTATATATCTGTCAAAAGTATATACCCAATTTGGTGGAGAACGGTGCAATAGTTTTTCAGAGAGACTGTGCACCGACTTCAAAAATGTAGTCTTGAGAAAAACACGTTTAAAGTTTTAGGCATGGAAAAAGTGTCGAATTTTTTTTTCACTTACACTGAATGAACGATTCCAGCTCCATAAAGCAGAGTACCTGATGCAGCTGCGATTTCCAGGGCCTCTTTTTGTTCCTGAAGAAAAAATGCACAAAGAACGACCTTGACTATAGTGTAACGCAGCGCTAAGATCGTGGCGCTACCTCGACGTTATATTATAAACTAGAATTGATGTATTTTCGGTATCGGTAATGAGAAGCCCCTTCCTGTGTACAAACTTAAGTTTGTTTCCATTTCTTGATTGGACCCACAACACGCATTGCTTTTAATATTGCCACTGCAGACTTGCAGAGTATTAATTTTTCGAGTAATTCATTATTTTTTTGTTCACCATTTTTTTCCACGCAGCACCCACACAGTGTTATATTATAAAGTACAATTTAAGTATTTTTTAGTTTGATTATAAATCCTTTAATACACCTAAAATATCTGACACCCTGAATTAATTTTTCAAAATTACTTGTACATATATTTCAATTTCTCCAGGAATTATTTTAAAAGGTACTGAAAGAATGAATAAAATTTTTTTAGAAATGCAATTTTGAGTTTCAAGCCAAACGTAAAATAAGAATCATTTATATTTTTTAATGGAAATAATTGTTCGATGCTTTCTTATCTTCTATACTGATTAATTAGTTATCAGCTGATTACTAACGTCCAAACATCAAATTAATGAAAACTCCTGTAAAAAAACAAGAATCGAACGAGCAAATTTGAACCACAAAAAACCAAACAAAAAAAATGCGCCAATTAAACTCTGAAAAAAATTTTGTTAAAAACAAAAATTTTAGACAAAAATAAAAAGAGGAAAGAAAAATGAGAAGGCAACCCACCACATCCCCTTCCTTCTCTTTTTCTTTCTTTCGTCTTCTTTATTTTTTTAATTATCAAATCACAATAAAAGAACATTGAAAATTAAAAATTAAACTTTTATTATCAACGTTTCGGCAATCCTACAGCACCCTTATCAATGCAAGAAAAATAAATAATAAATAATAGCACCAAAGAACAGGTGTTCTCTAATTGATAACTGAAATTCGAATTTGGATGTGGTTGGTTGCCTTCCCATTTTTCTTTCCTCTTTTTTTATTTTTGGCTAAAAAAGGTTTTGTTTTCAACCAAATTTTTTCAGATTATAATTGGAGTATTTTTTATTGGTTTGTTTTGGTCCGAATTTGGTAGTTGGATTCTTGTTTTTTACAGGATTTTTCCTCAATTTGATAATTGGACGTTAAAGAGTATTGTAGTGAAAGAGACTACAGTGATAGTATAAATAGGTAATTTAAAACCATTAAATAGTAAAATTTGTTTAAACAATAATATAAAACTGATAATAACTGCTCTAGAAAGATCACATGACACGCTTTGTCTAGAGTTTAATATGAACCTAAAAAAATTTTTAATAACTATAGAAAATAGAAAAACCATCTGATTATTGGCGGCATTAAGAAAATTTTGCATTACCAAGCTATTATGGCATCTAGTTAAAAACAAGAAATACCAAATAATAAGCTTAAGCATGATTCAACAAACGTGTATCTCAAAAAACGATATAAAATGGATGAAAATTCTAGATAAAGCAATAAAAGATGCAAAAATAAAAGACAACTTTGGAAAATGCTATAATAAACACACAATTAGGAAAAAAGAGGAAAATTAATAATAACATAAACTTCATTATAGATAACGATAATAATAAAATACGGGATCAAAAAGAAATAGCGACACACCTCAACTGCTCACAGAAAAACTGATGATTCCATTGGAACCCTTTTTGTCCAAAGGAGCTGATACCAAAAATAAAACCCACTTGCTGCAAAGGAACCGAAACCGATAAATGAGCTCTAAATTATGCCACACTTGGAGTTCGAAAGGGTCTCAATTCTAATTGAGCCTATTTCCAAAGAACCTAATTTTTTTTTGCCCTCTTGGACATTATGTTTAATTAATAACACAATATGTGACGTGCGCCGAAGAAAGGGGGCTTACTCTGAAAAGTGAAATTTTTCAGGGCGAACGGTCGAAGTCGACCCGATAGACGCGACTTTTAGGAGAGAGGGAAGAGTCACGAAATCTTCCCTCTCCACTTACCACTACATTCTCCCGGAAAGAAATAGATCGTAGACGTGGCTCACGGACGGGGTATACATGAGACGCGGAGATTGAGTAGTGAGTGGCGGGAGGTGTTTCACGGGATCTCGAGCAAAAGCCCGATTTCTCGGGTATCTAACAACTCAAGTATTACCAATAATAATGTTCGGAATTTTTTTGGGATGTTTTCATGAAAAAGAGCAACTCAGAAGCTATCGAAATGTGTAAAAACCTCGATTTCGATTTTTTTAGAGTCAGCACCCTTTCTTCGGCGCACATCAAATATGCTGAAAATTTATTTCAACTCATTCTATTTTGAAGAGATCTGGGTGCGTTTTTGCTGCTCCTTCCAATCGTATAAGCGTACGTTACATTTGCGAGCAATTATACTTCCGCTCAGCGCCCAACACCACGTAAAGTGGTCCAGGAACAGAAGGTGGATTTCAAAGTACTAAGAAATCCATATAGGTATAATCAAATTTTCGCGGAGAATTTCATAATGAGTCTTCAAAAAATTGAAGGAATGCGATTTTTTCTAAATTTGAAAATTCTCAGTTTTTTGTATAAATTTTAAAATCTGGAGATTATCAAGGATGGTCAGAATCATCACTCGTGTACAAATCTTTGAAAATTATAATTTTGCAGAGAATTTGATACTTTCATGTTTTTTGTAGATTTAGAGAATTCAAGTTTGTCTATAAATACAAAAATTCTAAGTTGCCAACACAATCAATATTTTGAAACGTACGAAAATTTTTATTGATTGAAATATTTGAAAATCCTCAGATTTTCAGCAACTTTCGAAATTTGCATTCTATTCAACAATTAAAAATATTGTTTTCAATTTTTCCATCGATACAAATTTTCTGAGTCCATGAAAAATTCCGTTTCTTTAATGAATTGTGGAATTTTTATTGTCACAAAATATTTGAAAATCTAAAGTTTTTTCAATTTTAAATTTTGTTTTTCGACAAAATTCGAAATTATGAAGTTTGTTTCCCAAGCAACTGTTTCTGTTCCAGTCTCTTTTTTCTGATTTATATCTCCTTTCTCGGTCGAAAAATGTCACAAAGGTACCGACCATTCAATGATCTAAGCTTGAATCGGAGAAGACGTCGCATTATTGTCGCCTGGAATAATGTAGGCTCGGTTTCCGTAACTCAAATGAACAATAATGAGCCACAAAATCACAATAACAATGCCGAACCAGATAATAACCCGGTAAGAAGGTTGGAATTGATTACGATGGAAACTTTTCCATTGATTTTCTGTCGTATATTTGAATAAATCATTTCAATGCTTAAGAACGTCGAAAAGTGATAACGAGAGCGATTGGAATGAGTGCAGCGCCAACGAAACGATTC
>JAWWLR010000092.1:15815629-15825972 GCA_035041075.1 Acraspis erinacei | reverse complement strand
TCGAATATTAATTTTCTTCACTGAAAATCAATATTTCTGGTAGAAAATTAAACTAAATATTTGAAAATGTATGTATTTTGTTTAAAAATTAAACTTTAATTAAACAATTAAAGAAAATTATTCTTTATCGTGTAAAATTTATTGTTATTGTTAAAAATTAATTTTTTTGACTCAAAATTTGACTATTCGAAATTTGGTCGTATGCAGATCTTTTTAGTGGAAAACTCCACCATTTTATTAGGAAATTTAGAAATTTTATTTATTTTTTTAAAAACATTTTTTTTATTATCATAAAATTAATCTTGTAAGTTACAAATTCTTTTTTTAAATATTGATTGTTTTGGTAGAAAAAAATCAATATTTTTGGTTTTGAAATTCATTTATTTAGGTATTTTATTTATTTATTTACAACTATTCGGTTAAAAATGTATGTATTTTTTCAAAATTAATTGTTTCGAGTGCAAAATTTTCTTTTTGTACAAAATTAATCTTCTTAGTAAAAAATTAATCCTTTGCTTTCAAATTCTACTTTTTTTAATTTATGTATTTGGTCGAAAATTGAATTTTCATTTTTGTACACAATCTTCTTGGTTTCATCTTTATGGTTAAAAATTAATGTATTTTATTGATGACATTTAGCTTTCAGGAGAAATTAAAGGTTTTTGGGTAAATGTTTACATATTTTGTTAAAAATTCATCTGCTTGGAAGAATATTTATCGCGTTGGTAGAAATTTCATTTTTTGGTGATTTCTGATTTTTTTTCAAAAACTGTCTCTTTTAGTACGAAATTAATCTTTTTAGTCTGAAAGTCATCTTCTTGTTTTAAGATGTACATACTTTTTGCAAACTTGTCTTTTTTATTATAAAATATTAATATTTTTGGTTGAATATTAAACATACTGGTAGAAAATTCAGTTTTTGGAAAAAATTCAACCATGGGGTGAAAAGTTAATATATTTTGTAGATAATTCGTATTTTTTAATGAAAAATTAATCCTTTTTATTGAAAATTAATATTTTCAGTTTAAATTTTATGCTTTTGTTGAAAATGTATTTCTTTGAGTGAAAATACAACTATTCTGTTGAAAATGTATGTATTTTGTTCAAAATTCAAAGTATTTTATTCAAAATTGATCTATTTTATTTTAATTTATTTATTATGTTGAAAATTCTTTTTTCTGAGATTTAATAATTTTTGTTAAAAATTCATCTTTTTGGATGAAAATTCAGCTACGTGATTAAGCGTTGAATTTTTTGTTCAAAAATCTTCTTTCGTTGTAGAAAATTAATCACATTAGTAGAAAATTCCTCCTTTGGGTTTAAATTCGACTATTTAGCTTTTAATTTATGTTTTAGTCGACAATTTATTTCTTTGAATGAAAATACAACTATATAGTCGAAAATTAATTTATTTTGTTCGAAATTTATATAGTTTCTTCATAATAATTATTTTCTGTTAGAGAATTAATATTCTTGATGGAAAATTAGACTTTTTGAATAAAAATTCAGCTACTGGGTTAAGATTTGAACTATTCGAATTATTTATTTGAAAATGTATTTATTATTTTATTTTTTATTTTTGAAGAAAATTAATATTCCTGTCTAAAGTTTCATCTCTTCTCTTAAAAACTTACGTTTTCTGTTAAAATGCATCTTCGTTGGTAGAATACTAATTGCGTTGGCTTGATGTTTATCTTTTTGTTGATTTGTAAGATTTTAAGGAAATTTTCTCTTTTAGTTAAAAATTAATTTTTTTGTTTTAGAATTTATTGATTTTGAAGAAAACTAGTCATTTTTAAAACGAAATATTTATCTTTTTGGTTGAGTATCAATCATGCTCCTAAAAACTTAATTTTATTTAATGAAATTTTTTTTTCATCAAATTTAAGTATGTGTTGAAAAACTAGTGGATTTTGTTAAAAACTCGTCTTATTTAAGAAAATTAATCTACTAATTGAAAATTCATATTTTGAGTTGAAAATTTGTCTTTTTGGTAGAATATTAATCTTTTTGGTAAAAAATTAATGCTTTTGGATTCCAATTAATTTCTCTAGATAAACATTGAACTATTTGGTTAAAAAATTCATTAATATTGGTAAGAATCTATCTTTTGTGGGTAGCAAATTTATTTTCTTCTTTCAAATTCATCCTTTCAAAATTGCCTTCTTCAAAATTTGATAACCATTTTAAACCCTGAATCTTATATATTATTTCTGAAAGATAGAAAGAAAGTTGAAGGAATCTAGACTAAACAAAAGCTTCTTTTTACAAATATTGATTAAAAAAGTAATAAAATTTCATTTAATAAAGGTGGCTCTTCTGAATGCGATGAATTCATAAAAGTGAAAAAAAGTGAAAGAGCTTTGAGTCGGATATGAAAAGCTTCGGTTAAAAAATGCTGTTGCTCAAAAGCAGCGTTTCATTGCTTTGGGGGTACGAGTAGGTAAAGTACATTCAATCTTTCTCCAGTTTTTTCTCTCCTTTATTACACTCCGTCTGACACAACACGGTACTGCTTCACTGTGGAAACTTCTGTTAACATTCATTAGGCTTTCTCTTAACTTTCATTATTTGTCTTGTTCGAAGGTGACTCCAAAATGGGAAGGAAATTTCAGGATTTTGACCTCGATTCTTCTTCTTCTTTTTAAAAATAGAATAGAATTTCACATGGGAAGGTCCGGGAGTTTAATTCGTCGACTCTGCCAGCAGCGCGATGGTCGTACATCGATCGTGAGAGAAGAGAGAAATAGAGAGAGAGAGAGAGAGAGCGAGCGAGAGAAAGAGAGAGAGAAATAGAATTCGACGAGGGAAATCGCCGGAAAACTAGAGCTGAACAGGGGAAGGGGGGGGTTTGTTTTCAAGTGGATTTCTCTTGCATGTCATCGAGAAATCCTCAAAATAATAAGCTCCTGTACCTGTTCGGCATACAGCTATGACGCTTTTGCCAACACGGGAAAACGAATAACAGAATTCCGTACACTTGAAAATATCCCACAGCAGACACCTTTTATATATGGAACCACCCCCATTCACAATAAGAGCTGAAGAAAACGTGTTTTAAAATGATGTATCACCTTAACATTTCATGAAAAATATTACATTCTTAACAAAACTAATATTCTACAAAAAAGAGTTTTGAAGAAACTACATAAATTTTCCACCAGGCACTTAAATTTTCAACAAAATAGATGATTCTTTTTATTTTTTTTTAAATTAATTTTTAACAATGTAGAGAAATTTCTTACCTAATAGTTGACTGTCCACCAAATAGTTTAATTTTTAAACCGAAAAGATAAATTTTCAAGCAGAAAGATTAGCTTCCTATCGAAGAAGACAAATTTTTAACAAAATACATTAATTTTCAAAAATTAAAATAATTCTTCCTTAACAAACAAAATAATGAATTTGCAGCAATGTAGCTACATTTGTATCGAACAAAAATAGGAGTTTTCAAAAAGCATATAAATTTGTTACAAAATAATTAAATTTTAAAACCGTAAAGATAAATCTTCAACCCAAAAGCTTAATTTTCTTCCACAGGAGGCTAATTTTCAACAAAATACATGTATTTTTAAACAAACAGTATTTTCAAAAAATAAAATCGAATTTGAAATTAGAAGATTCATTATCTACTAAATATGACGAATTATTTTACAAACTACAAGAACTTTTAACAAAAATGTTAAATCCTCAACCAAGAAGATAAATTTTCTACCGAATAAGGCGAATTTGCACCCAAAGAGTTATATTTTAACTGTAACATGATCAATCTTCTACCCGAATTTTTAAGTAAACCATATAAAGTCTCCACAAAATAGTTGAATTTTTAAAGGAAAAAATGAATTTTCAACCAGGAGGATTGTTTTCTTATTAAAGAAGACGAATTTTCAACAAAATACACATGAATTTTCAAATAGGCAGTCGAATTTCCAGCCCAAAATTATTATTTAAAAAATGGATATTCAACAATTTAGCATAATTATACTTTGATTAGCATCAGTATATCCAATAGCACCACCAATAGCACCAATAGCACCAATAGCACCAATACGTTGAATTTTAAAACAAATAAAATGAATTTTCTACAAGAAAGATTAGTTTTCTATGAAGCAAGGTGAATTTGTAACTAAATGTATGATTTTTTAAACAAAGAGTTAAATTTTGAAACTCACATGATGAATCTTCAACTAAAAAAAATTAATTTTCAACAATTTAGTTAAATTTTCTACCAAATAGTGGAGTTTCGAACAAAATAAAAAAAAATTTCTACCAAGTAGATTGATATTATACCAAAAATATGAGCTTTCAACAAACCACAAAAGCGTTCCACAAAATAATTTAATTTTCATACATGAATTTTCCACCAAAAATTTGAATTTTTCACCCAAAATAATGAACCTTTAACCAAAAAACTAACCTTAAATTCTAACAAAAAATACCAGTTTTCAAGAAACCATATTCAAATTTCCCAACAAGTAGTTGAATTTTAAAACCGGCAAACAGAATTTGTAACAAAATACATGAACTTTTAACCAAGAATTTGAATTTTCCACCAAAAATTTGAATTTTTCACCCAAAATAATGAACCTTTAACCAAAAAACTAACCTTACATTCTAACAAAAAATACGAGTTTTCAAGAAACCATATTCAAATTTCCCAACAAATAGTTGAATTTTAAAACCGACAAACAGAATTTTTAACAAAATACATGAATTTTTAACCAAGAAGTTGAATTTTTAACCAAAAAGTTGAATTTTTAAACTAAAATTATGAATCATCACCTAAAAAAAATATTTTCGAGCAATTTAGTTAAAATACCAACAAGAAATAAAATAAAAAATTTTAGTTTAAAAAATGAAGTTAAATAATAAAAAAAACGAATTTTGAAGACAGCTGTTGAATTTTCAAGAAGAAAAAAACATAAAATGTCTACCAAGATTATTTTTTCTATCAAAAATATCAATTTTAGACAAAAATATGAAGTTCAAAGCAAAAAGATTAATTTTTAGCCAAGAAGATTAAGAACTTTAAGTCAAATAATTTAATTTTCATCCAAATAAATGAATTATCATCCAACCTGATTTTTCAAATAAAAAGACGAACTTTTAGGAAAGAAGATTAATTTACTGCAAAGAAAAAAGAGTTTTCAAAGAGAGAATTAATTTTTCAACCAAATACATGAATTTTTAACCAAAAAGTTCATTTTTAAGTGAAAACGATGAATTTGCAGCCAAGAAGATTAATTCTTAAAAAATGTAGTAGTGGATATTTGAACCAAAAAAAATACATTTCAATCAAAAATAGTTGAATTAAACAAAAAATTGGCATTAACAACCTTATAATTAAATTTGATACCAAATTATAGATGCATTGAACGAAATAGACAATTGATTTCAATCCAGTCGAATTTTCTACCAAGAAGATTAATTTAACGAAAAAAGTAATGTTTGATATTTGAACCACAAGAGATTTTACTTTAAAATAAAAAATTGTTGAATTTGTTAAAAAAAAAGTCGGTTTTTTAACCCAATAGTTAAATTCACTACATCATTATTCAAGTATTAACCGAAATACATAAATTTATCGCAATCCAGTTGGATTTTAAACCAATAGTTTAATTTCTAACCAAGAAGATTAATACAAAAAAAATGTAATAGTTGACATTTGAGCCAAAGAAGATTTTACTTTTTATTCCAAAAGAGTCGAATTGAATCAAGAAGTCAAATTTTGAAACTAATACTTGAAGACACTATCAAATGTTCGATGTATTAAGCCAAATAGAGAAATTGATTGCAATCCAATCGAATTTTCGACTTAGAAGATTAATGTAAAAAAATAATTGTTGATATTTGAACCAGACAAGATTTTAATTTTCAATAAAAAATAGTTGAATCAAACCAAAAAGTTGAGTTTTCAGCATGATAGTTAAATTGACTACAATCAAGTAGAATTTTCAACCAAATAAATCAGTTTTCTATCCAAACAGACGACTCTGAAACAAAATAGTTAAATTTTAAGCCAACGAAATATGTTTTCAAGTAAAGGGGTAAATACTCAACTAAAAATATTTGGATTTCCTTATTGGGACCCTTGGGCTTGATGGCCATACATCTATTGTGAGGGAGGTACTCGAGAAGAGAAATACATAGTTGGAAAACTGGAAGAACGGAGCAAGAGGCTTTACTTTTCAAGTAGATTTATTCTGCATACCATCTGCAAATCCTCAATATTATAAGCTGCAATACCTGATATGTATATAAGTAAAAAAATTCTTAAAAATATTACACTAACAATTTGAATCAGTCAAATGTCACTGTTTCGCAGTGAATGTTGACTGATTCGAATAATGCTGAGTTGACGACTGGATGATCATCCCAAAGTGTCATTAAAATTCAGTTAATTTCACTTACTGATTAAATCAATCATTTTAAAAGATCTAATCTATAAGGTTCACTGATAAATGAGTCTGTAACTTTCATTGAATTAATTATTAAATTTTAATGGTCTGATCAGTAACTTTTAATAATCGAATCAATCATTTTAAATTATCTAATCAGTAACTTCTACTAATTAAATAAATCATTCTGAATATTAATATCTGTCATTTTCACTGATGAAGTAGTCGATTTAAATGGTATAATCAGTAGGGTTTTTGAAAAAATCAGTAATTTACAATTATCAATACTATAACGTTAATTTATTAAAGCAATCATTTAATGGCCTACTCTGACAGATTATTCAATGTTTATTTCCAAGATATTAGTGTCTACTGAGCATATCATTACTTCGAAATGATCTACACTGTATCTTTTATTGATTGTATCAGTCTTTTTTAATGAGCTAAACTGTAACATCCACTGATAAAATCAGTCATTTCGAAGGAACTTTCAAATAAGTGTTACTAAATAATTTAGTCGTTATTAATGATCTAATAAGTGATTTTTTGTAATATATCACAAAATTTTCATAATTGAATCACTAGGGTTACTGACCAAATCAGTAATTTAAAATTATCACACTACAAGTCTTATTTAGTGACTCGATAATTTCGAATGCCGAAGCGGTAACTTCCACTGAAGTAATCTATCGTTTTGAATGATGTAAGCTGTATCTGTCATTGCTTAAATCAGTTGTTTCTAATGTTATAATCACTAAAATTCACTTATTGAATAATTAATTTTTAATGGCTTGATTGGTTGTTTTCCGCAATAAAATTAGTAATATAAAGGATCAAAATACTAAGGTTACTGAGAAAATCAGTATTTTAAAATGGCCTACATTATAATTCTTGTTGAGTGATTCGATTATTTCGATTAGTTCATACGGTAATTTCCGCTGAACAAATAAGTCATTTAGAATAATGTAAGCTGCTTTTTTCATTGAAAAAATCAGTTTTTTTTTTAATAATCTAATCTCTAGTATTCACTTGTTGAATAATTCATTTCGAATGGTTTAATTGGTAGCTTTCAATAGTTAAACGAGTAATGTAAGGGATCCACAATTTTATTTTTACTGATAAATCAGTCAATTTTCATGACCAAATGAGAAGCGTCCACTGATCATATAAATATTATAAAGTAATCTATACTCTATCTTTCATTAATTATATCATTCATCTTGAATGATCTTACAAATGACTTTAAGTGATTAATTTAGTCATTGTTAATGATCTAATCTGTTACTTTTTGTGATATATCATTCAATTTTAATTGTATAATCAGTGGGGTTACTTACCAAATCAGTATTTTAACATGATCCATACTATAATTCTTGTTCAGTGATTCGAACATTTCGAATTCTCCAAACAGTAACTTTCACTGAACAAATCAGTCATTTTATATTATTTTAATTATTTCTGTTACTGAAAAAGCAGTAGTTTTGAACGTTCTAATCACTAACTTTCACTTATTATACAAATGCTTTCGAATGGTTCAATTGGTAGTTTTCACTAATTAAATTAGTTATTTTGAAGTATACCCTCTGTACTTTTTACTGACAAATCAGTCCGTTTTTGTGATTTAGGCACTGGCATCCACGGATCAGTAACTTAAACTAATCCAATCAATAATTTTGAAGGATCTAATCAGTTAACTTTTACTAAATGAATGAGTCGTTTTTAATTATATAATTTGTGATTTCCACTGATGAAGTAGTCAATTGCAATGGTCTAATCAGTAGAGTTTTTCACAAAATCAGTAATTTAAAATTATCTAGGCAATAAGTTTCATTTAATAAAGCAAACATTTTTAATGGTTTAAGTGTTAACTTCCACTGAACAAATCAGTAATTTTTAATTGTGTAAGCATTGACTTTCATTGATTAAATCAGTTATTTTAATGTTCCAACCACTAACATTCACTTACTGAACAATTAATCTGGAATGTTTTGATTGGCAGTTTTCAAAAATTAAATGAGTATTTTAAAGGATGAAAACTGCAATTTTTATTGATAAATCAGTGAATACTAATTGCGAAATCAGTAGAGCCCACTGAAAATATCATTAATATAAAATAGTCTACACTGTATCTTTCATTGATTATATCAGTCATTTTGAATAAAATAAATAAATAAATAAAATAAAATAAATAAAAAAAATAAAATAAAATAAGTGATTTTAAAGTATCTTACCAATAACTTTTTACTAATTAGATCAGTCGTTATTAATGATGTATTCTGTATTTTTCTGTGATGTTTTTGTCAATTTTAATTATCAAAAAAGTAGGGTTAATAACAAAATCAGTAATTTTAAATTACCTAAGCTGTATCTGTCATTTATTAAATCAGTAATTTTGTATATCTACTCACCAAGATTCACTCATTAAATAAATAATTTCGAATGGTTTGGTTGGTGGTTTTCACTGATTAAATTTGTAATTTTAAGGATTAACTCTGTAATTGTTACTGATAAATCAGTAAGTTTTGTGATTTGATAAGAATCGTCCACTGACCAAGTCAGAAATTTGAAATTATTTTAACTTTAACTTTCACTCACTAAATCAACAATTTTAAATAATCTAAGCTGTAACTTCCAATGATTATTACAGATATTTTGATCAGTAGCTTTCACTAATGAAATCAGCCATTTTTAATTATCTTGTCTTAGTTTAGATAATGGAAATAAATTACTTATTTTCAATTCCTTAATAAGTAACATTCACTAATCAACTCTATCATTATCACTGATCTTGTGAGTAAATTCCATTATACGAATTAATCCATAATTTGGATTTAAAAAATTGGCCTTGACTTAAGAAGTTGAATATCTGAATTTCAGAATTTAATTTTTCGCTTTCTTAAATCCAGGTAAGCTTTACTTGAATTCAGATCGATATTTGCTTAATTTAAGGTCGTCTCAGAATTGAAGTATATTTCCGAATTTATTTTGTGACATTTTGAATTATTATTTTATGCTGTGCTACGTCTATTAGACTTTGGCCAAAAAGGAAAAATGTACAACAGAATTCCCTACGCTTGAAAATATTCGACAACATTAGAGTTTCGCTCTGATGCCGTTATTCATGTTTTGTTATCACCACACGGAAATTATGACTCGCGTTTATTTCCCAAACGTGTCTTGCAAAAAATAAATAAATCTCTCTATAGACGCCAACTGAACTCGATTCTCGAACTTTCATCTGAGCAAATGGAAATTTATTGACATTAATGATCGGTCCTTATTAGCTTTTAATTTAGTATTCTCCAATCAAACGCTGATGCAAATTTGGATTTACACTCAGTAAATAAATATAATTTTCAAAAAATTACTTTAAAATAAGCTTTAATAAAATTCACTAGAAAAAGATAATGGTCATATGAAAAAAATAAAGATACCCCTGGATTCGTCGTTTTTTTGTCAAAAAATAAGTTTTTTAAACAATTACAATTGTACTTATGTTAATCCTATATCAATTATAAAACAAAATAATTCTACTGATATCTAACTTAATTATCATTAAATATTTTTATTTATTAACAAATTATGATTTGTTTCTTTGAGAAAAAGACAATAATTAATAATTTTTTATGTAAAATGGTTAATAATAATTAAGTTATATATAATATGATTATTTCTGTTATATATGAACAGCTGCATTTTTTCTTACGATAAAAAATTCAGAAAGCTGAAATTCCCAATTTTCCACATTATTTATTTATCTTTTTTCCACGTATTAATGTATTGTCCTCTTCATGAATTCCTGTTAATAACTTCACTGGCAAATTATATAATTTAAATTGAATTTCATTTCTGGAAAGACGGATCGGGAAATTGATTTCTTAATAGGCGGAAGGCTTCATCTTACTCGTGGAGGATAAACATTAATAGAACTTTCGAGATGTTTCT
>JAWWLR010000092.1:15780280-15792431 GCA_035041075.1 Acraspis erinacei | reverse complement strand
ATGATGATGAAGGGGTAAAAGTACTGGCTGCCAGTAGCGTGACAGTATCCTGTAGGAGTCGCGCAGGGACCCTTCTCTTTAATTAGGTTGTAAGCGGGCTGACCCCACAAGAACCCTACTAGAAAATCTAGTAGGGCCCCCATGGTCTCAGCGTTATGTTCTAGACGGGGCCCCGACTAGTTTTCCCCATTAGAGCCCGGTTAGAGATAGGGAAAACTATTCAGGCCCCCACTAGAGCCCTTTAAAAATTTCTACACGGGTAAGAAAGAATCCAGGATTCAACACTCATAACTATCGTCGGTCGAAGAAAGGATTGATTTGTTTTGAAATCATTGTACATTTAAACACTGAACAGAATTTTGAAGATTTTTTCAATATTTTTAGTCCGTTTTCCAAAGATATATGTGACTTTTTTTACTATATTCTTCTGACACTCCATCTATTCAATATTTAATAGTATAATAATGCAGTCTAAACGAATATCTCTCAGCTTTTTTCGAAAACAGGTTTTTTCAGATAATAAGTCTATTTGCAAATTCGCGGATGTCTGCAATATTTTTCTCTGGTAAACAAGAACCAGAATTTCTATACATAAGAGAAGATATGACGGCTGAGATCTGCATTCGTTGCTGCAAGAAAAAAAAAGTATATGGTCTAGATTCGTAAAAAATTCAAGACGCAGTGCAAAGTCCCGTCAACATGCATAATTTTGTAAAATATACCAGCTGCACTCGGTTTGTAAGATGATACTGAAAAATAATAAAAAAATTATATTCGCTGAAATCTCCGTAGAAAAATAATATAAGCTTGTGTGTGTTCGTGGGTGAGTGAGATGTGTATGTGTGGATTTATGCATTACTCTCTGGTGTTTCACTTAATGCTGGTTCCCTGTTCTGCTTATGAAATAATATTTAGTGAGGTAGAATAAATATTTGTCGCATAGAATAATAAATCTTCCCTAAATAAATAAATAAATAAATAAATAAATATATATATGCTAAAAATCAGTTTCTATATTGTAAGTCGACAAACTAAAAGAACGAAATGCTGAGCAATCTATCGAAATGATTATACTAATTAAAGCCACTCTGCTTCAATTGCGAAATTGGTTTCCTGAAGAAAAGATAATTATGCGCAACTCGATTACCTACTAAAATTACGATCCTATTTAGGTCCATTAAAAAAAATAAAGTTTCAATAAATTGCTTTAAATTTTAACCAAGGAGTTATATATTCTACCTACAAGCAAAAAAGTGGAACATTTAAATTTCGGGCTAAACAAATTATTTTAAAAACGACGAATTTTCAATTAAAGTGTTAAATTTTCTACTAAAGAAATCAATCTTTAACCAATAGAATGATTTTTTTTAATTGTTGAATTTGCAGTCAAGATGATTAATTTTTGACCCAGAAGATTGATTTCCGAACAAGAAGATTACTTTACTCTAAAATACAGGAATTTTTAGCAAAATTTATAATTCCAACTAAGAGCGATAAATTTTTAACCAAAAATGGAACTGTAAAATTTCCATCTAAGAAGATTGTTTTAAAAACGAATTTTCAACAAAGACGTTAAATTTTCAACTAAAAAAATCAATCTGCAAGCAATAAAATTCATTTTTAACTAAATTTATTTTACTTTTAACCATGAGGATTGATTTTCGAAACAGAAAATTACTTTTCTAACGCAAATGACGAATTAAAAAAAAACACGAATTTTCCACAAAATAGTTAAATGTTCAACTAAGGACAATCAATTTCCAACCGAAACTGGAAGTTATATTTCCAGCGATAAAATTTATTTAAAAAAATAAAATTTTCATCAGAAATGTTAAATTCTTAACTAAAGAAATGAATCTTTAAACAATAAAATGAGTTTTTAACCAAAAGTTTGTATTTTCAAACAAGGAGATTAAGTTGCAACCGAACAGATTACTTTTATAATAAAAATGACAAAAAGAAATATAAGAATTTTCCACAAAAAACTAAAATTTTCAACCCAGGACAATGAATTTTCAACCAAAAATCGAACATTTAAATTTCCAGTTAAAAAAAAACGAATTTTCATCAATAATAATAAATTTTCAACTAAAGAAATGAATCTTCAACCAAAGAACTGAATTTTTCACAAAAATGTTGACAAATTGTGAATAGATTTTGCGGTTTTAAAAGGAAATAGTAATTAATTTTCAACTAAAAAGATGATTTGCTTACCAGGAAAACGAATTTTTTTATATACTTTAATTTTAAACTAAACTGTTGTATTTTTTAGAAAATAGTTTAATTTTTTAACTAAATAGTTTAAATGCCAACTGAAAAAGATAACTTTTCAACCTAAAAATAAATATTCAAATTTCCATTTTTCTAAATTTACTCTTTAAGAAGACTAAAATGGTTCACTTTTCAAAAAACAGATATATTTCTAACTAATATAACCAATCTCCAACCGAAAAATTTGATTTAAATAGGAAATATTAACTTTTTTACATTAAAAACAATTTCTCAATCAAATTTTTACGCATATAGTAGAATTTTCAACTAAAAGCTAAATTTTCGACCAAAAAATTAATTTTAAACAAAAATATTGATTACCTAACAATTTTCAACTGAAAAAAACTTGGACCATAAAAAAGGAATTTAATAGAAAAAAAGGTGAATTTCTAACCAAATAGTTTAACTTTCAACTAAAAAAGATAAATCTTGAAATAAAAAATGAGTAGTTAATTTTTTACTTAAAAAGAAATTCAGCTAAAAACAGATTTTTTAAAGAAAAACTTCACTTTTTTTAACAAACCAAAAGAATTTCAATTACAATTATGGATTTTTAAAATACAAAAAAAAATAATTTTTGACAAAGTAGTTCAACTGTGGTTGAATTTTCAACACAAAATAATAACTTTCAAATATAAAGATTAATTTTCTAAAAGGAAATTGTTACTAATATTCATAAGTTATCAACCAACAATTATAACTTTTAAAAAAACTCGTTACTTTTTCAACAAAATTAATACATTGTTAACCCAAAAAGAGGATTTTTAAATTTTCCACAAATAGTTCAATTTTGAATTAAAATGGATAAAATTTCAACAAACATTAAATGTTTAAATTTCCAGTTTCAAAAACTACAAAAATTTTCAACTAAAAAAATTAATTTTCAGCCAAAATAAAACGATCTTTCAAAAAAATAGTTGAAATCTGCAACAAAATCAAAAATGCGTTTTTAAAAATTCTTTCAACTTTCAATAAACCAGTTTAATTTTTAGTCAAAAAGTATTTTAGTTTTTATTCAAAAAAATTTCACTTAACCAACCCAGGTAATTGTTGATGAAAAAAGCTGAATCCTCAACCAAAGCAGATTAATTTTTTAAAGAAACAGTGGCATTTTGAACGAAAAAGGTGATATTTTTAACGAACTAGATGCCTTTATAAATAAACAATACGAATTTTCAACTAAAAAATAAATTTCCAACAAAGATAGATTTTTTCAATTAATAAGAGAAAAGATTTACCCAAATTATTAAATTTTAAATTTCAGGAGATAGGTGAATTTTTCCAAAAATCAACGTACTGAATTCATGGGCAGACATAATAAAAAAGTAGCTTTTCTGGAAAAATCGGTCTAGAAAGACCACCTTCAAATTTCTAGTATCTTACATCACAAGTAGACAAAGGCACGTCTTTACACGGGGTGGTCAATGTTCTCAGGACGACTAGTAAAGTTTAGATCGTGCATGCGAACTCTGAGCTCCGCGTGAGTACCTGTAGAACGCAGCGAGTGATGTACGATATTTAATCGAAATCGGTATATTATGAAACTATGGATCCCCCAGAAAAGTGAGCCTCAAATAGCCTTTTCTGGAACTCATAACATGATGGTTCCGAAATATTTATTTTTAATTTGTGAAAATAAACCTTAAAATCGTTTGACGCATAAGACAACTGTATCATTTTGAAAGCCAGTATCTAGCTTCACATTGCTGTTTCACACGTCAATGTTCGTAGGAAATTCAAAGAATTTAGATATCTCTCTGCTTTTAATATCCACACATAGTGCAATAAAAACGAAGCCAGTGAGGTGGAAAGAGATGAAATATTTTCTTTTTTAAAGGAAGCGACTAAAAAGTATGTTTACTCTCATATTGTGGAAAGAAGAGAAAAAAATGAAATTCGTCAAGATGAAAATGCGCGTATGCGTATGGGAGGAACAAAAAATACATTTATATGGGAGGGAGTTTCGGAAATCAATATATGGATAAGAAGCTCCTCGAAGCACGACGTTTCGATGTTTTTATACCTTTGCATCTCTAAAATATTTTCCAATCGGTGTACTCTGATATTTGTAAGAATGGTGGGAATGTGCTGAATCGTAGTCGACATGTGGGGTCGGACGTTACGTAACCACCTATTTTCTAGCTGACACAACAAACCGAGTGTATGATCTAGGGCTTTAAAAGAGAATGAACGTGAAGTTTGGCGGACAAAGCTGGAGAACAAATGACGATTCAGCTAGATTTAATACCCTCACAGAGCAATTTGCATAAAGGCATATGCACATGCATGAGAAGATCCGTCAACCGAAAGCCATGCATAAAGAAGCTCTGTAATATGCACGACCTGTGATTGGTGAATTCTTCTCCTGCATATGCATACGTGACTATGTAAATTCACCCACGAGGGCCCTTCGGTGGTCAGTCGACGCGACGGTAGGACATTATATAGCAGGTAAGAAGTCCTACCCAAACACACTACCCAGTACTCAACCCGTTTATACCCTGTTATTATCTTCCTTTTTTCCTCTCCTTTACTTGCTTCATGTACATCATAAGGCGGACAATCTAATTTTATTTATGTAAGCGTTCAAAGTTATGTCAATATTTATATTTCCTTTGTGCAAATGATTTAACCTGCAGCATTTTTTATTTTATTTAAGCCAGACGAACTTTTGGGAACTTTAACAGCCCCAAAATTATTATAACGATTAATGAGCTATTTTTTATATTAAATAAAACATACTTTCGATTATTATTTCTTGGAGAAAAGAGAAAAAAATTACCTGTATCCGTATTTGAACCGGGAACGCTAGTATACATGAATGCAGCGTTAACCAGTTACGCGAAATTCGTCTCGTTTCTCCGACAAATTATAGACCAGTAATCGACACCAATAAATATTCAATATAATAAATTAATTACCGTGATCAACAAAATAACATGATTATTTAAATTTGTATTCTAATTCGGTGAAAACTCTTCAGATCCAAGTATTCATTAAAATAATTTTTCAAGACAAAGACCTGCAGATCTCCATCACCATTTAATATTGGCGAAACAAAATATAATCTACCACAGCCTCGGTGATGTAATTGGTTAACGCTCCACTTAAGCATAGTCACTTTCCGGGTTGAAGGCCGGATGGAGGTAGAATTTTTCTCTTTTCCAACAAATAATAGACCAGTAATCAGCACTATTAAATATTTAACATACAAAATTAATTAGTTACCTTGGTCGATAAAATAAAATCACTGTTTAAACATGATTAATTATCGTTCATTTTCTTAAAAATAATCAGTTTTTTTCAGAAAAGGGATGCCGTCACAAATAGTAACATGCATTTACAATCAAATAGCTGAACTTTCAACTTAGAAAGATGGATTTTTAACACAATCGTCAAATTTTAAAACAAATAAAAATAAATTTCAACCAAAACTAGCTGCATTTTCAACCAAATAGTTAAATTTTTAAGCTCAGAAGACGAATGCTCAACTAAAAATGTAATATAGTTAAATTTTCTATACAACAGTTGAATATTTAATCAAATAGTTGAATTTTCTACCAAAACAGTTGCGTTTTCAACCAGGAAGATTAATTTTATACCAGAAATTGGAATTTTCAACAAAAACCCTGAATTTTTAAACAAATAGTAGAATTTTTAACTGGAAAAATATTCAGCCAAAAATGAAATAGTTAGATTTTCAGTTAAAAACATTATTCGTAAAAAATTAATTTTCCACAAAATAGTTATATCTTCAAGCAATAAAATGAATTTTTAACAAAGTAGTCCAACTTTCAACCAAGTTGTTGAGATTTTAAACAAATAAGATGAATTCTGCCTGAAAACTTTAATAATTTGATTTTCAACTAAAATCGATCAATTTCTACTGAAAATGCAAATAGCGAAATTTTCAGTTATAAAAATTATTTATAAAAAAACGAATTTTCCACAAAATAGTTATTTTCAACCAATAAACTGAATGTTTAAGGATGTAGTTCAACTTTCAAACTAGTAGTTGAATTTTCAACCAAATAATGATAAATTCTTAGTTTAAAATTAAATAGTTTAATTTCCAACTAAAAGCGATCAATTTTCATCCATAGGTAGATCGTTTTAAATTTTCAATATTAAAAACCAAACAGCCAAGTTCAGACTATTCTCATTTTTGTTCAATTTTTCTCTTTCAAGAAACTTCCTTTTCCCATTTTCATTTTAATGCAAACTGAATTAATAGAACACAGTAAGAAAATCCAACTATTTTTGGTTTAAAGTTAATTCTTTTTTGTTGAAAATCTTCTTGGTTAAAATGTATCTTTTTGGTTGAAAAACAGCCTTTCTTTGAAGATTTACATTTGCAAGTTGAAAATTAAACTGTTTTGTAGAGAGTTCATATTTTTCGATTGCAAGTTTAACAAATTTGTAACAAATTCAAACTATTTGGTAAAAATCTCACCTATTTTATATAAAATGCAACTGGTTGGTTAAAAACTCTTGTATTTTGTTGAAATTTCATCATTTTGGTAAAAAGTTAATCCTTTTGGTTGAAAATACATATTTTTGGCTGAAAATTCAAATATTTTCAACCATTTAATTGAAAATTAATTTCTGGTAGAAAGTTTATATTTACGGTCTGAAAACTTAACTGTTTAGTAGAGATGTGACCTTTTTAAATTACAAATTTAACAATTTGGTTGAAATTTGTTTTTCACTTAACTGAAAAATATGTCTTTGTTTGAAGACTCAATTCTTGCTGAAAATTCAACTTTTTGGTAAAAAAATTAATCTTCTTGGTGATAAATTAATATGTTTCGTTGAAAATCCAACTATTGGGTTAAAAAATTTTCGGGTTGGTTTGAAATTTCACTATGTGCTTAAAAGTTGAATTAATTTGTGAAAATTTTTTAAGATTCGTCTCTGGTTGAAAATTTATCTATTGTTTTCAAACTGTTTTTTTTTTTAATTGAAAACTAATTTTTAATCTGAAAATTTAACTCCTCTTCTTGTGTAGAAAATAAATC
The DNA here is from genome assembly GCA_035041075.1 of Acraspis erinacei. Classification (NCBI taxonomy): domain Eukaryota; kingdom Metazoa; phylum Arthropoda; class Insecta; order Hymenoptera; family Cynipidae; genus Acraspis; species Acraspis erinacei. The sequence continues at coordinate 15,785,142 of JAWWLR010000092.1, read as the reverse complement.
CTGTTGTTTGAAAATTTAACTTATGAACAAATCGTCTTTTTTACTTGAAAATTCAAGTATTTGGTTGAATATTCAACTGTTTATGGTTGAATATTATTCTTTTTTGTTTGAAACATGGACCATTTAGTTAAAAATTAATCACTAATTTGGTTATAAATACAACTGTTTTGTTGATAATTAACTTATTCGGTTGCAAATTTAACTATTTTGTTAAAGTTATCGTTTTTTATCATAAATTCAACTTTTTTGTTGAGAATTCGTTCTTCTGGATTGAAAATTCATCTTTTGTGGTTGAAAAGTCATTTTTTAAAATTTAAAATTCCTCTTTCTTGGTTAAAAATGATCTTTTGGGTTAAAATTTCAATTTTCTTCTAAAAGATTCGTCTTTTTGGTTTAAAAATTGAACCATTTGGTTACAATTTCAACTAGTCTTTGATTGAAAGTATCATTTTTTTTAGAATTGAACTATTCCATTGAAAATTCATCTTTTTCGATTGAAACTGTACTTTCTTGTTGAAAATTTGACTTGAAATCTCAGGAATTGAAAGCGTTTCATATCGAATTCAATATCATATCTACATTCATTTTATTTCTCACCATTTTTAGAGCATTTTTGGCTGTAAATTCTGAAATAGAAGACATCAAACAATTTCGAATTTTTTCTTGTACTTCCAGATGCTAAAACACAATTTTTTGCTGAAATGAAATGATTCGATTAATGTCTGCAGTTTCACCTTACTCTGCTTTAATAACACACAAGTGCCAATTTACTAAGTTCCTTACTTATAAGTCACAAATAATTCTAATTTGAAGACATTCCAACGCAGAGAATTTTTTTTAACAAAACTAGTTTCCACTTTCGGTAATGGTAGCTTCTGCTGTCGCAGCACAAAGTAACAGTCCAACTGAGTTTCCGAGGTAATGGATTGGTAGTTAATATTGTAAAAAAGTAGCAAACTTTCATTTCAGACACAAGGCCAGAGATTTATCCTAGTTTTCCGAAAAATTACATTGGACGTGCCCGTTACGGCAGGGGTCTCATACTTAAAGTGAATTTAAGTCAGATTTATCGCAGCGAGACCAAATAATAATTTCCCGCAACTGCGGTCGCAATGTGCGACCACCCTTGGCTTCCCTCGAAGCTACGCGAGCAAGTATGAACTTCATGAAAAAAAATGAAAGAGGAGAAAGGAAAGGAAAGGGAGTCGTCGCTTTTGGCCGGGGTGTTTACGGGGAACGCTTTAAACGCATTATGCGTGTCCCGAGTCAGGAGTTACATGTGTGAGTTGTATGTGCACATGCAAATCTAAAAATGGTAGGTACCAAAGTGCACGCTCACATGCACATAAACGTACACATTGAAGCCTATGAGTGCGTTTGCACTCAACCAAAAAAACGTTTCATCAAAAGGGTGTTTCCGTTTCGGAAAACATGGCTGGGGTAATATTTGTACACAGCATCGATTCATTTTTGCGACACATATGTGTACGTCGAACTAACAGTTCACTGCGAACAACTGAGGGGAAGCGATAAATCGCCACTGACCAAGGCAATGTGTTTACGTTAACAAGTCGCTTTTCGCACGATCAAAATTTTAGTTTATGAACCATCTGAAACTGATGCCATTTTTCTGAAATCAGGTTCTTGAAATTCCTATGCATGATATGTAGCAAAACTTTGATGGACAAAATGAGTAATGAGATAATGCTCAAAGAGTGTGTAGAGGAAAGACTATGTTGACATAGGTGAAATAAATTCTTTGAGATGGGTTGGGCATGTTCTGGAATTCTAGTTCGAGCTTCTTTGAAGATCAAATTATTTTCATGACTAGAAGAAAAAAGTAGTGGTATAATGAAGGCCTGGCGCCGTCCTGGGCCATCCATAAACTACATTGCCAATTTTGAGCTTTTTTGGCCTCCCACGAACGTTGGCTAAATGTGGATTTTACATTTATAAATCCTTTTCATAAAATTAATGCAGATGACACATTGCATTCAATACGAAACAGGGGGCATATTTTAGAAAATTTTAATTTTTTGGGCGGAAGAAAAATTTTCATTTCCCTTTATTGAAGGCTCAAGAAGCAGAACCGAACGAGCGTTCGAGCAGTAGGCAGGGGTGCAAATAACGCGCAGGAAACGCGATGGAAGAAAGAACAGTCTTTTGTCTGGAATGTATTTGGTTTTTTGCTTCAAGTGTTTTTCTACATTTACTTATAATCTTTACTCCAACTTCTGCAAAATTTACAACTTCCTAGGATCAACAGGAAATGTTTCAGGAAATTTTGAATTGGGGGGTAGAAGAAAGATTTCATTTTTCCCTATATTGCACTGAATATTATTATTAATTTTCTTTAAACTTCATTATCGTTAAATTGATGTTCTAATTAATAATTAAAAACAAAATAACTTTTGGTCTGAAAATGCATTTTCCTCTCTTTTTAAAAGTATTTCTTTAAATTCACCTAATTCGTACTCCCGTTTCTGGAGGACTTACAACTTCTTAGGAACAACAGGGAATGTTTTGGAAAATTTTGCATTTCCAGGTGGAAAAAAGTTACGTTTTCTTATTGGGCTACAAATTTCGGTAGCTCTGAAATTTATTTTTTTCTTGCTAAAAGTTTTTTTCTAGATTTAGCTAGCTCCTACTCCTACTTCTGGATTATTTTCAACTTCCTATTACCAAACGGGGAATGTTTTAGACCATTTTTAATATTTTGTTGGAAGAAACTCCAATTCTCGTATTAGAATCTTCTATGGCTCAAAAAATTATTTTATTTTTTTATTTTTTAAAGTAATTTTTTGATTTACCTAGTTCCGACTTCCGCTTTTGAAAGATTTGCAAATTCCTGTAACCAACAAAAAATGGTTTATAAAATTTTGAATTTCCAAGTGGACGAAAATTTTAAATTTTCTTATATTGGGTTATAAATTTCTATGAGTCTGAAAATTATTATTTTTTCTTTCTAAAAGCGTTTCTTTAGATTTAACTAGTTGCTACTACCACTTCTGGAAGATTTGCGACTTCCTACGACCAATAGGGAATGTTTGAGAAAATGTTGAATTTCGTGGTGGGAAAAAACTCGAATTTTCTATATTAGCCTATAAATCACTATGGATCTGGAAATTAATTTTTTTCTAAAAATGTTAATTTTGATGTATTCGAACTCTCTCTTCTGGAAGATTTTCAATTTCCTAGGACAAACAGGAAATATTTTAGAAAAATTTGAATTTTGGGGTCGTAGAAAAATTCTAACTTTCGTATATTGGTCTATGAACCACTATGGACCTGAAAAAAATTCTAAAAAAATGGCTTTAAATCTATCTAGTTCCCGCTCCCACTTCTGTAACTTATTAAGTGTTTCATTAGATTCACCTAGTTCCTCCTCCTACTTCTGAGAGATTTACCATTTCCTAGTGACGACAGGTAATGTTATACAAAATTTTAAACCTCGGGTTGGGAGAATATTGCAATTTCCTTATTAGGCTAGAAATTTATATAGCTTTGGAAATAAATTTTCTTTTTTCTAAAAGAATTTCTATAGATTTACCTAGTCAATACTCCCTCTTCTAGAAGATTCGCCACTTCCCTAATTGTTAAAAGCAACCTTTTTATCTAAAAATGTCAATAGTCAGCAATAAGCAAAGTATTAAAAAAAAATCATTTAAAAAAATTCCTCACCAATTTAGAAAGAAAGTTAACTGAAAAAATAATTGTTTACCATTTATTTGACGAAAAGAGGGGGTTGGCTTCTTTACACGCTTAAGTGCATAAAGAATTTGTTCCAGAATCAATAAGAAGCATAATATTATTCAACCCATAGGAAGGCTAATTATGGCTTCTCTCTGAAATATTGCCCATTTTTGCAGAAAATTGCCATCATTACCATTTTCTCACATGTTAGACCAGTTTAAAGCCCCAGACCAACATCTTAATCAAATCTGATTGATGTTCTGTTCATTTATGAAAATAATCCAGAATTTGTTATGGTCGTGAGGCAGCAGGAAAGCTAATAATTTACCATAACGTTAGAAGCTCTTGATCCTACTTAGGTCCCAAGTCAAAGTTAATTACCACCGCCTTCGCAGCTAATTTAAATCAAGTCTAACCGATCCCCGTTAGACACGACCTTCCTCCATCTTACAGATTACGAAAGTTTGCTCCAAAGTTATATTATTATGGACCTCGTTGCTGGTTCTGGACTTCGATTATAATCGATCGATATCGCTATAACCTGCTCCTCCTTAAGGTCGACTTTGGAATGGCCCCCATGCCTTTGCAGATGCGCTTTTATTACAGCTTGGCACGCTGTAGGTGTACTCTGTAACAAGGCGTGTATTATGGGTGAATTTTCCATTGGATAGTTTATAGAACCCGAGGCAATGAACTTTGCAAAATCTCTGTTTGGTCCTGGAAAGGATGACTTGCACCTGGTAATAGGGTATTTATTTTAACAGCGCACTTATGCTGAACAAAGGCTATTATTTATTCATTGTAACGGTTCTGGGTGTTGGTTAACAAGTAATTCCAGGATTTTTTAATGTCCACCTGATTCCACGCACAGAGAACTTAATGCTACTGGCCTTTATGGGATATATCATTATGTCATTATTATAAAAATTAAATCGGATTTTTATTTAAATCAGGGCTTTTGTTGTTGCCCCTGTTCAGAAATCTCAAACCAAGTTTTAGACAAAAATATACATATCATAAGATATATTAGAGTTTGAAAATAAAATTTTGAAATTCAAAATCTTTTTGAGTTTTTGCTTCTTCTCATATCTTTGGATCTAGAGATCATGAAGAGTTCTGGTGTTTTTATAAAACTATTATTTGTTCATTGTCGCAGTACGAGGTAATGG
>JAWWLR010000092.1:15705578-15718864 GCA_035041075.1 Acraspis erinacei | reverse complement strand
TATAAAGTTAATAACAATTTTATACATGCAGGGAAAAATCTGTTTATATATATATATAGATACATATACACACACACACACACATATATATATATATATATATATATCATACACATACTCTATATTATGAAGCCATACATATACAACTTCAAGGATCCTATGTACACATATTCATTTCTACACTCCAAGTGCGTGTGGAAATAAATATTCCCCGTATTTTTAAAAATTTGGATGCTCTTGCATTTTGCTGCTCGAGCATTCTTCAGTTTACGACACAAAGAAAAGTAAGGTATATGTGAAATGCATATCATTAAGAAAATTAGATTAAATCTCAAATTTTAAGTCGATAGTTTCTATTTATTATGTCATTATGATTATTAATTTCAGATCAAAATAAAGCAGTGTTGTATTTGTTATAATTTCTATTGTAAGTCGTAGGTAGGGCACGTCCGTCATAATATTTCAAAAAAAAGATTTATTAAAAAATTTTCAATTTCAGGGTAGGAGAAAAATTAGAATTTTCCTATATTGGGCTATAAATTTCTTTGGCTCTGGAAATTGTTTTCTTTCCAAATGGCTTTCTTTAGATTTACCTAGTTCCGCCGCCCATTTCCGGAAGATTTAGAACGTCCTAGGGCCATCAGAAAATGTTTTAGAGAACTTTGAATTTTCAACAAAATACTTGAAATTTTTACAAATAGTTGAATTTTCATGTAAAAATCCCAAATTTTAACTAAATAGTTAAAAATCTTACAAAAAATGGAATAGATACATTTTTAATTGCAGATAATTATATTTTAACTAAAAAATCGAATTATCAACAGAATAGTTGAACTTTTAACCAAAGAGATGAATTTTATACCAAATAATAAACTTCAATCGAAAAAATTATATTTCAACGATGGAGTTCAATTCTCATCAAAGTTGTAAACATTTTTACAAAGCAATCGAGTTTTCAAACAAACAGATTAATTTTTACCAAAAAATACGGATTTTATATAAAAAAGATCAATTTTCCACCATAAATTAAATACTTCAGGTCTCAATTACAAAAAAATTGTTTGACTAAAAGGAACGAATTTTCAAAAACCACCTAAATTTTCAACAAAAGAGATGACTTTTTAACTGAAAAGATTAATTGTCTACTAAAAAATATGCATTTCTAACAAAATATATGAATTTGCATCCAAATAGTATAATTTTCATCTGAAAAGCTAAGTTTTCAACAAAATAATTACATTTTTAAATTTTAAAAAAGAACAGTTTCACAAAAACTGAACTAGTCCAATTTTCAATTAGAAAATTCGTTTTCAAATAATGAAAAAAAAATTTCAAAAAATAGTTAAATTTTCTATCAACAAGACAAATCTGCAAATAAAAATATTACTAAAAACCATGAATTTTCAACTTAATAGCTAAATTTTTAACTAAAAAAAAGATAAATTTTTTACGGAAAATGGAATAGATCCATTTTCTGTTAGAAAAATTAGTTTTTACCCCAAAAAATATTGAAAAATGTACCTAATTTTTCAACGAAAAAGATAAATCATAACATACAATTATGAAACTTTAAACAAATAAAAATTAGCTTTGACAAAGAGCCTTTCAATCAAATAGTTGAATTTTCTACTAAGAAAGCTCAATTTTCTACTAAGAAAGCTCAATTTTTAATTTAAAAAATGAAATAGTTTCATTTTCAGCTGAGAAACAAATTCAGCAAAGAAAAATTAATTTTTAAACCAAAAATGGAATAATTAAATTTTTATCTGTAAACATCTTTTTATCCAAAAAAATGACATTTACTGTAAAATAGGAAAATTTCTAACAAACAAAAAGTTCAATTTTCCACCAAAAATCAATTTTCAACCGAAATCATGAATCTTCAGCAAACAAAATGTATTGAGTAGTCAAATCATTTTGAACTAGAAATACGAATTTTCTTCAAAATAGTTGAATTTTTATCCCGGAAAGTCGAATTTTGAAAAAGAAACATTCCAATTTTCCGTAAATAAGACTGACTTTCATCAAAATTGTGGAATTTTTAAACAAGCAATAAAAACTTTGACCAAAAAAGATTAATTGTTAGTCAAAAATATAAGGATAGACTTTTTAATTTAAAAAAATAAACTTATAACCTAAAATAGTTGGATTTTTAAACAATATTGTCCGAAAACACTCTACCCATAATTAACATATTAATTTCTCATAAAATATTAGCTGCTAATAGTTCTATTAGAGGTTATTTTTAAACATTGTTAATTCTCCATTATTTCATGAGAGCGTCAATCAAAATATTATAGTCAAAAGAAATTGCTTGATATATTTTATTCTAGCAGAAACCGCAACCTTCTTATTGAAGTGGTTGCGTGCGGTTTTAGTCAGACATCAGATATGGTCTGTTAGTAGAAAAATTAATGGTTGGTGGGACAATATCCGTAGTTCTGAATTTTTCGAGTTATTTATTTCTTCTGAAATTTCCAACATTTTTTCAAATTTCCACTAAGTATAATAATAATTAGTGAAAGATAACAAATATAATTGTTTAAACATTTTAATATTATTTAGAAAATTAATCTTTTAGAATCTGACAGAGTGTAAGGCTTCAGTATTATATTATTATTTTTAAAAATATTTGAAAAACTTATAAAATTCCGCGTCCAATAGCCCTTAATAGAACTATTTCTAACATTTTTGAACCGATATATCACGTGCGATGTAAATTAAAGAATTTTTTAATTTTGTACCTCGATTTCAACTCGCGATACGACAGGATATTGGAAGCAAGAATATGAAAATCGCTGTACCTAATCTTCGAAATTATATCTTTAATTTGAGCTAAGAAAATCTTAAAAACCTTATCTCTTTAGTGGGATATGGCTAAAAATGTCCAAGCGTATCGGCATCGCTCCCGGCCGACCGGCCAGGGCCTTACAACATAAGCCGACTGAAACTCGACGCAGGTACGCTTGGACATTTTCCACGATATCTCAGAAACGCCTCAAGATTTTTTAAATTTTCTGTGCTTTAATTGAAGACACGGTTTCATATATTACATTCTGTACATTTCAGAATTTTGCCACAAATTTCCTAAATAAAATCACGAGTTGAATTCAAGGTAAAAAATAAAAGAAATTCTTTAACATAAAAAAAAATTGTACGTGATATTTCATCATCAAGAAGTCAAAATCATCTCTACTAGGACCTATTCGACGCTGAAATTCATATTCTTTCTCATTGTTCAAAAAAATATCTGCCTTTATTTTTCACCGTGTTATAGTATTTCAAGGTGATCAGTGATTTTTAGTCTGGCTTGTGCTAACCATGTAGATCATTTCCGATGGTCTTGTGTATTTTGTTTCAGAAGAAACAATTACTTGACTACAGTATCCAAAAAGAATTCTCTTTTTCTTACTTTTATTTCCTATCTCTCTAGAAGGTGATATTCATATTTCAGGTTCTGAGGTCCATAACCCGAGATCCTTTTCTTCAAATACAAAATTTCACTTGTTCGAGCTACACGATTTTTTGTTCTTCGGGTTTTACGTTAATTTGACACATAATAAATTTATAGAATCCAAAATAAAATCTTTGAAATTTGAATGGAGGGAATTGTTCTTGCTATAAATAAATAAAAAATGCAAGCGGAATTATTAACAATATAATTGCATTTTCAACCAACAAATATATTTTTTTAACCAAATGATCAAATTTCCAAAAAAAAAGAATTGAGTTGAAGCCCAAAAAGTTTCACTTTTGACCAAATAATCGCATCCTCAACCCAAAATGACGCATTTCTAGGAATCGAATTTTTCTATCGACTAAGATAAATGTGAAACAAAACCGTTAAATTATCTACAAAATAATAAAACCTTCTACAAAATAGTTCAATTTTTTAACAAAATAATTATATTTTTAACAAAATAGTAGGATTTTCAACTAAAATTAGGAATCTTCAATAAAAAAAATTAATTTTTAAGAAACAAGTTCAAATTTCAACCACGTTGTTACATTTTCCATTAAAAATATAAATTCTTAATAAAATATATAATAGCTGACATTCTAACCAAATAAAATATTTTAATTTTAAATCAAAAACCCTCGAGTTTAACTAAAAAAATGAATTCCCAACGAAAAATTTAATAGTTAATATTTGAATCAAACAAGATTACAAATTTAAATTGAACAGAGTTTCATTAAACCGAAAAGATGCATTTTTAACAAAATAATTGAAATCCCTGAAAGAAAAAATTATTTTTAAACGAAAGAGTTTCATTTACAACCAAAAAATATTAAATGTGTAATAAAAGAGATGATTTTTTTCACCAAAAAGGCGAATTCTCTCAAAAAGTTGACTTCTGAAACCAAAAATACGAATTTTCAACCAGAAAAATAAGAGTTGTCAACAAAATAGTTTAATTTTCAATTAAAGATGTGACTATTTAACAAACAAAATTTTATGTTCAAATAACAAGAAAATAATTTTCAACAAAATAGTTCAATCTTCAAATGAATTTATTAATATGACATTTCAACAACAAAATTTAGTTTTAAGCCAAATAGATACAAATGAATTTGAAAACAAACAATTTTTAATAACAATTGAAATAGCTGAGTTTTCCGTAATAAATTTTATTTTCATCCAAAAGGTAATAATTTAAAAAAATCAATATTCAACCCAAGATTTAAATATTTAACTAACAAGATGAATTTTTAACCTAGTTCAAATTTCAACCATGCTTGAATTTTCTTTTAATGAGATTAGTCTTCTACTAAAACCCCGAATTTACAAGAAATGAAATAACTTTCTAACCACTTAGTTGAATTTTTAACCAAAGATGAAAATATTTAACTAACCAAATTAGTTCTTTACCAATTAGTTCGATTTTCGAATAAGTAGTTGAATTTTCTTTCAAAAATATTAATTTGCTACCAAAAAAGACGATATTTAAAAAACAATATCCATTTTTTAACTCAAGTAGATCAATCTAAAACTAAAAACGATTAATAATTTTCGACAAAAAATAAAATAGTTGAATTTGTAGTTAAAAATTTTATTTTTAACAAAAAAAATAATTTTCAATAAAATAGTTCAATTTTTAAGTACTTAACTAAAAAAATGAATTTTTAGCCTAGCAGTTCAACTTTCACTGAAGTATAGTTCAATTTTCTTTTAGAAAGATTAATTTTTCGGCAATTCTTATATTTTTATTTTTAATGTTATTTTTTACAATTAATTAATTCAAGTAAAAACAATTAATTTTATACAAAATATTTCAATCTTAAACAAATAGTAGAAGTTGTAACCAAAATAGATCAATTCTGAAGCAAAAATATATATAAATAGAATTTTTTAGAAAGAATAATTTAAGCCATGAAAATTAAAAAACTCTTAACCGGTTAATTTATGACTAAAAATGTCCAAGCGGATTCGCGCCCATTCAGATACGCTTGGACAATTTTAATCATATCTCACGAACCCTTAAATTTTTTGTAATTTTCTAAGCTTAAATTTAAAATACGGTTTTAAAGATTGCCTCTTTTGAATTTAAGATTTTTGTCACAAAATTCCTAGTTTAAAATACGAGTTAAATTCGAGGTACGAAATCCAAGATATTCTTGTACTTAAAAAAAAACTAAATAAAAAACAGTTGAAATTAACAGAAAAAGATGAATTTTCAATAAAAATACTTAAATTCTTGACCAAAAAAAGTTTGAACCAGACGGTGGCATTTTTAACAAAAAAAAGATTAACTTTCTACTAAAAGGGATCACTTTTTAAAAAAAGAAGAATTTTCAATATGAGATGTGAATTCTCTGCGAGAAAAGGTTTTTCTGTGAATAGAGAAAAAAGAATTTCATCCAAATTGTAGAACTCTCAAATCAAAAAGGCGAATTCTTTTTTAAAAATTTAACCTTTGAACGCGAAAATATAAATTTTCAACTAAAGCGCTAATTTTCAAGAAAAAAGTTTAATTTTGTTACGATAATAATACAATTTTAATTAAAAAAATACAATATTTCAACCAAAAATTTCAGTTTTAATGCCAAATAGTTGAATTTGAAACTAAATACGATCAATTTTAAACCGAAAATAGAACAATTAACTTTTCAGTTAAACAAATTGATTTTCTACCTAAAACTAATATTTAAAAAAAAAAAGACGATATTTCAACATAACAGTTGAGTTTTTCAGCCGAATATTCGAATCTAATCTTAAAAACAATAAATTTTCAACCAAAAATGGAATAGTAAAATTTTCAGATGAGAAAATTGATGTTCAATGCAAAAAAAATATTTTTTAAACCAATAAGACGATTTTTCAACATAACAGTTGAGTTTTTGAGCCAAATACTTGAATTTGAAAATAAAAACGATAAATTTTTAATACAAAGTAGAATAGTTAAATTAACAGTTTAAAATTATTTAAAATTAATTATTCGGTTCGCATTTGTCAAAAAACGAGATAAACGGTAGGTTTCTAAAAAAACAGGAGAAAAAAGAATTTTTCTTTTTTGAAGAATTAAAAAAAAATTGTATTCCCATTATCTACATGCTAGAAGCTTTAGTTTAAGGTCATACCCCATACCTCACGAAGTCGTAAATATTATTTTAATTTTCTTGGCTTAAATTAAAGATACGATTTCAAAAAATTACCTGCTCTGATTTCAAGATTTTTTCCACAAATTTACTACTTGGAAATACGAGTTAAATTTGAGGTAAGAAATCCGAGAAGGTTTATAGCTTTCAAACAAATTTTGTTACCTGATAGTTCTTTTTCGGAAAGAGAGAATTATCTCCGTGTAGCTAATTTTGAACGAACGTGTATATTTTGTTACACTCAAAAACAATAATTTGATTGACGTGTATAAAGAGACTACCCTTTTGTTTACTACTTACTACTCATTTTACATTCCCTAATTAATAATAAATTAGAGAAAATGTAAAATAAAAGCTTTGCAATTTGAATGGAGGGCATTGTGCTTGCAATAAATCAATAGCGGAAGGGAAGCGGATACCTGGGGCGATGCTGCTTGGTCGGAAGTGTCAGATTGATGGGCAGCTAAAGGCAAAATGCCTCGACTTGCGATACAAGATATACGAGTATCAGTGCTGGGAAGCTCTTAAAGACATTTGCAATTTGCAAACTGTTACTTCTGTCCAAAACTTTAATGAACCTATTTGCAATTTTCTAGGCGAAGAATTAGGTCTTACCATAAAAAATATTATGAGTACTCAAAGAAACTTTCTTTTCTGCCAGTAATACGGCTAACACTATAAATCGATTTCAATTTACGTGGAATTATAAATTTTATTTTTGAACTTAAGAACGATATTTATCTTTGCAATTTAAAAATACAACTATTTCTTTTAACATTGACAATGTTTTCCAAAATTAATCGCCTTGGTAGAAAATTACTTTAGTTGGTTGAAATTTCATCTATTTGGTTGAAAACATTTTTGGGTTGAAAATTCTACTGTTTTTTAAACATTTCCTCTTTTAGGCGTGAAAATTCAAAAATTTAGTTTAAATTATTTCTCTTCTTAACTGAGAAATCTTTTTCTGTTGATAACTCGTCTTTTTGGTTTGAAAACTCATCTTTTTTATTTAAAAATCAAATTGTTTTGTTGAATATTCAAATACGTGTTTTAAATTTGAACTACATTTTTAAACATTTATTTTTTAGCTGAAAATTCATCTGTATGCTTAAAAATTTAACTGTTTTTTTTCATTTGTCTTGCCTATTATATTTTTTGTTAAGAATTCACTTTTTTAGTGAAAGATGCAACCACTTGGCTAAAAATTAATCTACTTAGTCAAATATTCATTTTTTCGTTATGAATTTATCTCTTTGGTTGAAAATTAAATTATTTAGGTAAATATTAGTGTTTTTGTGATAAATTAATATACTTGTTAGAAAATTAATTTGATTGGAAATTAACCTATTTGGTTGTAAATAAATAATTTTTGCTTGAAAATTGAACAAAACGGTTTAAATTAATCTCTTTCTCGACTGAAAAATCTTTTTTGGTTGAAAATTCGTCTTTTTCATTTAAAAGTTTAACACTTCAGTCGAAAATTGAAATACTTGGTTAGATATAAACTATACAAGATAAAAATTCATTTTTTTAATTAACAAGTTACCTCTTTCCTAACAAATTGAACACCTTTAATAAGAATTTCTTTGTTTTTTATGCAAAATTAATCTTCTTGGCAGAAACCCATTTTTTTAAACAAAAATTCACCTAATAGGTTGAAAATTAATAGTTTTGTTCTATGCTTCTATGATTTTCAATTAGAATTAAAATATTTTTTTGTTATGATACCAATCATTACATTTTTCGTTGAGTATTCATCTGATTTTTTGAAAATTTATATACTTGGATGGAAGTAAAAATACTTTTCAATCATTTATTCTTACTTGAAAATTCAACAATATGTTTAAAAAAAATTTCTTTTTTGAAGGAAAAATCTTTTTTGGTTGAAAATTCGTTTTTTTTGCTATGATATATGTTTTTTGTTGTTGTTAAAAAGTCAACTTTTTGTTATAAAATTCAATTACTTGCTTAAAATTTAAATAAATGATTTAAAATTAATTTCTTTAGTTGACACTTAACCTCTTTGTTTAACAATTGAACTGTTTTATTAAAAATTCGCTTTTTTATCAAATTAATTTTCTGGGTAGAACTTTATTTATTTGGCCATTATTTTGATCAAAATTCGTGTTTTCTGGTTAAAATTCAACTGTTTAGTTAAAAATTAATCAGTTTTGTTTACGAAATGAACATACTTTATTGAATATTCGCCTCTTTTTAATAGAATCGACTGATTTGAATTAAAATTAAAATCTTTTTGTTTTTGACATCAAAATTACATTTTTCAATGAGAATTTTGATTCTTTTCGGAAATTCAGCTACTTAGATGAGATTAAACCTAGCTTGTTAAAAATACATTTTTTACATTCAACAATTTAGTTAAAAATAAACTGTTTTTTTTTAATTCCTTCTTTTTAATTAATTTTTTGTCTGAAAATTTTATTATTCCATTTTTTGTTAGAATTCATTTCTTTATTTCAAAATTAAGTATTTCGCTAAATTTTTTTCCTGTTGCAAAATCTTTCTTGGTCGCAGATTAAACGGTTTTATTAAAAAATCGACTTTCTGATTTGAAAATTAATCTTGGCAGTATAAATTTTAACTTAAAGCTCAAAGTTTCAACAATTTATTCGCCATTTTTTAGTTTTTTTACTAAAAATTCAGATTGATGGGCAGCTAAGGAATCTTTATTTTTTCCTAGTAATACAAATGATATTCTAAATCGATTTCATCTTTATGGAAGCGAAAATTTCATTTCTCGAATAAAGACGAATATTGATCGTTTTTTAGTTAAAAATTCAACTGTTTGGTAAAAAAAACTAAAAATTTTCTTAAAACTTCATATTTTGTATTATGAATTCAACTGTTCTCTAAAAAAGTTGTCTGTTTTATTAAAAATTCAAATATTTAGTTCGAAATTAATCTGTTATGATTGACGATTTAACACCTTCGTTGAAAATTAGTGTTTTTGGATAAGTTCAACTATTTTTAATTTTTAAATTAAAATCGTTTTGCTTTAAATATCAACTATTACAATTTTCATTAAGAAATTGTTTTTTATACCAAATTTAACTACTTTGTCAAAAGTTGAACTACTTTCTTAAAAATTCGTTTTTTGTTCCCGATTGAAAATTTATCTTTTAATTGAAACTTCAAATATCTGGTTGAAAATCCATCTTTTTGATTTATTTTAAAAACAATAACTTTCATAGAAATTTTAGATTCAAATTTAATTTAATACAATCAATTCTCATGTAGCCAGAGAAAAAACTTTCTTTTCAGTAATTATTCTTTTTAATTTTTAATAAAAAATTCTAACAGTCTGAATGAGTTTCAATTTATAGTAGAAGTATAAATTTCATTTTTCAAACAGAAATTCTTCAGATACCCAGATCGTCTCTGTCATCGATTTATTCTCCTTTTTCATCATCCTGTAGACTTATGAATATTGAATCGATCAGTCATTTGCATAAACGAGTTTAAGTGCATTTCTCATCACACCCATTCATATATTTAGCCTTCAGTTTGGTAATCGTGGATTTAAAATAGTCTATTTTTAGACGCTATATTAATATTAAAACATCCATGCGACATGTAGTTAATTCAGAGTTAATTGGCATAATTCCAATCGATATAGAATATACAGGTATATGTCCAATCTAGACTTAATTCTACATGTTCAGTATTATTGACAGATTCGAAAACAGATTGAATTACTAATGCGTATTGCAAATTAGCAGCCTTAATTAACAAACATTTGAGTGACATTAGTATTGGTAATCTATTGATGGGAAGGGTGCAGAACTTCTTTTATTTCCATTACAAATAGTTAACAATAATATTTCACTCCACCATTTCTCGAATTCAAATTCCAGAAACAATGTTTTTGAATACTTTCTACCTTAAAATTTACGAATCTAACCGAAAAAATAAATTCGGAATATTTTCGATAATAATAAAAATTCATAAAAGCGTACGTTTCCCCGAAAAGACGGTGCTACACTTAATTAACAATTTAATTTACCGTAAACTACTAGTCATAAAAGATTCTAGAAGAGCTCATTTTCAAGGGATTCTTATGCCCTATAAATTGTGTCCTATAAACTTCTTACGTATCTCTTAAGCTTAAGCCACAATCCAAGCAAGCGTGTTAAAAAATCGTTTCAATTTTCGCTTTCTTGTTAATTAACAATATAAACCAAAATGTTACAGAGCGTAATTTCAATATTTCGTCAGAAGGTTTACCCAAACATATTTAATAAAAACACTTTTTTTGGATATATATTTTGTTCGAGCAGCAATATTATTTTGACTGAACTAAATATGCTTGTCTGTCAATGAGTAACTGTTTCCACTTAAGGAATAACTTTCCCTGCTCAAAGTGGTTGCGTGCAGTTTTATCAAGACCCAAGATATGGTTCTAGTAGAAAAACTGGTGTTTGGCGGGACAATGCATACACTTCTGAATTATTCCTATTATATTTTTTTTCTTAAGTTTCCAATTCTTTGTTAACTTTTCAGTAATAGTGAGGTCATAATTGATCAAAGTTATCAAATATAATTCGTTAAACAATTTGTTATTATTTATCACAAAAAGCTTATAGAATAATGTTACAAAATTCGGTTTGTTTTTAAATTTCCAACTATTATTTATAACAATAATCCCTTAAAATGATGATAGGAAGTTTTGGTTTTTTCTAAAAATTTTAACATTTTTTCAACTTTTCAGTTGGAGTGAGTGAATAACAAATGCAAGTTTAAAAAACGTTTCTTAAATTTATTTATTATATTACTGTATAATGATAACTGATAAGATAAGATAACTGCAAATATGCGGTTTTCTCTTAAATTTTCATCTTTTCATTGGTTTTTCAGTTACTAACAAATAATGGATAAGCATCCAAGAGAACCATTTTTTAAAAGAATTTATTTCTTTTCTGAAAAAAAAAATTATGAAATAAAAACGTAACATTATTTATTTACCCCTTATTTCTATGGATATATTGTTAATTATGTAAACAAAATTGTTTCCTTCCCAAAAAACTATCCCAATATTTATCTCAACAAATTAATTTTTTTTTAAATATACTGAAACAATTTACACAATTGCTGTTAAATTTTGAATTCCTGAAAAAAAAACAATTTTTTAATAGTTTTAACCAAGAAGATTAATTTTCTACCAAACAAGTTAGTTTTACATCCAGAAAGGTTTATTTTTAACCACTAACACAATATTTCAATTCTGTATTCAAAAACTTCATTTACAGCAAAATAAAATTCGACAAAATAGTTACATTTTCAAACAAGAAAATTAATTTTCCACCAAAAAGATTAATGTTTAACATAGGAGAATAATTTTCTACCAAAAATATAAGTTTTTAACCTAGGAGAATAATTTTCTACCAAAAAGAACGAACCTTCAACAAACTACATTAATTTTAAATCAAATATTGAAAATTCCTTCTAAAAAAGATTAATTTTCAATCACATAGTTGAATTTGAGACTGAAAAATATCAACTTTTTAACGAAAAAATGGAATAGTTAAGTTTTCAGTTCCAAAAAATTAATTTTAATCAAAAATATCATTTTTAAGAATAAAGTTTAATTTTGAATTAAAAAAATTTATTTTCAACGAAATTGGATGAATCTCCAACCAAGAAGTATAAATTAGTTCAATTCTTTAAAGAAGGTAGATCTTTCAGTCAATGAAGAAAACGATTTTATCCAAAATGTTTAATTATTAGACAAGACGAATTTTCTAATAAAAAGTTTAATTTTCAGTAAAAAAATTTGCATTTTTAAGAAGCAAGTTTATTTTCAATTAGCTAGTTGAGTTTAAAATCAAATAGATGAATTTTCGAATAAAAAGGTGAATTTTCAGCAGAAAACACTATTTTGCCACAAACCAGTTGAATATTCAACCAGAAAGTTGTCTCGTTAAATAAATTTTTGTATTTTCAACATAATTAAATTTCCAATTGATTAATCAAACTGAAGAATAATAATTTAAATAGACACGAAAGTTTATTTTTAATGCTTGAAAAATACTGGGATAGAAAACTGAAAATTTTAGTTAAAATATAAACTTAATTATTCGCTACGAACTTTTGTTTTTGGAATTTTAAATTCGGAAACACGCAACATTTTAGTCCCTGTACTTTAGATTTGCATTTTTTTAGCTTTATAATATGGATATTTGCTATTATTTTTGGCATGTCTTCGCCGAGGTAGTTGCGAAATAGATCGTAAAATACGTTCACTACTTTGTGAACAAAGTTTTATTATTAGGATATATGATACAAGTTAGGAATGAGGTCAATTTTAGCAGCCGTAGCGAGAGTTTAAGTAGAATCCCTTCCCACATTATCTCTGTTTAACGGAATGGGGAAAAACTGTCCCAGGCTTCATTAACTTATATCTCTTTATTATCAGCAGGCGAACCGTGATTTCCCAACGGGAGGGGTTTCCAAACATTTTTTTAGAATATCACGTCTTCTCCTCTCAATTTTTGTTATCACTAAATTTTTTGTTTGAGTGGAGAAAAATCAGTTTAGTATTTGGATCTATGATTGTAGAGTAAAAATATAGGGACTCATATTTCAGTGATTGACTCATCTTAATTTTATTTTTCACAATTATTTACAGAGTTCATGTTCGAATTGTCCAGCTTAGCCTTTTTAACTGTTTGCCC
>JAWWLR010000092.1:15675184-15686028 GCA_035041075.1 Acraspis erinacei | reverse complement strand
TGGAAAAGCCATCTTTTATAGTATAAAATTACGTATAGTAAGTGGGAGGGGGGGGATAGAAATAGAGCTGTTCTATCGGGTTTTTGTGAAATGAAATTTTTTCTTCTCCGGTAAATTTCAGTGAGCGAGTGGACACGTTTAGGTGCTCGAAGGGGGAAAAGCTAGCCGCTGAATTATTCCAGCATGTCCGAGTAGGAACGAGTGTTTCTCTTTCCAGAACACTGCGAAATCCGATCGTCGCAGCTGCACTCCTGTCCGGGTCCGGACGTTTGAAGTGCAAGCAAGCGTCCGCAAGCGTAACGAATTTAACCTTCCATTTCCGACCGGAATCGGCAGAAAAGCGTTTTCTTCGAGAACACTGAACAATCACTGTAACGGCTGCCACTTTTCTAATATCTTTAGTCTTATCTTGCAGAATGCTTATTCTACAAAGGTTATAAATGGACCTGCTGACTTTCAGAGAGGACCTCAGTCATCACCGGAAGTTAGAGTTTCGATTGCAGAAATTTTTAGTATTGCCGAGAGAGAAACAACTCGTAAAAATCCAGTTCAGTGGATCTGTTTTACCCTGGACTACTACCTCCATACACAGTATTACTCTGGACTACTTAAAATTTACTGCGGATTACAAAAGATTATTACATTATGCGCGAATTTTCAACCAAAATGGAACATTTTTTAACAAAATTATTGAATTTTCAACTAATTAGATGAACTTTCAAACAAATGGTTGATTTTTTAGCCAAAGTGGAATTTTTAAATGAAGAAGGTTAATTTGCAACAAAATATGTTTAAATTTTCCCTAAATAAGATTTATTTTAAACAAAAAATGGAATAGTTAAATTTTCATTCTGAAAATTAATTTTCAACGCAATAAGCAAGGATTTTTCAATAAAATAGTAGAACTCTGCAACCAAAAGGAAGAATTTTTAATAATATAAAATTAAATTTTCAACAAGAGAAGAAAACTTGAACAAAAAATACATCAATTTTCGACACATAGGTGAATTCTGAAATAAAAATATAAATTGTCAACGCAAAATAAGGCACTTTGATTTTCGACTAAAAAAATTAATTTTCAGCAAAAAAAAAAAGAATTTTCAACAAAATAATTTAATTTTTTACTAAAAGAGCTTAATTTTTCACTAGACAGTTACATTTTTAACCAAAAAAGATACAACTTATAACGAAATATGTGAATTTGCAAACCAAAAAAGTCAGTTTTTTACAAAAATGTGTAATTTTCAAACAATCAACATTTTTCAGTAATAATAATAATAATAATAATAATAATAATAATAATAATAATTACTACCAAATTATTGAACTATCCGAGAAAAAATGAATTTTTAAAAACGGTTAAGCTTATAACAAAAATTTTAATTATTACCAAAATAGTTGAATCTCCCATCCAAAAACATGAATTTTTGGACTAGAATAATAAACTTTTTGTTTGTTAAAAAATGCGATATAAATGAACTTTTTTACAACAATGACAATTGCTCTTGAAAATATACTTTATGCTTATATTATTCTAAAGGCAAGAAAAGAAGTGACTCCACTAACATAAAAAAATTCATTTTTTAAAAATACGATAAATATGAATCTTGCTATAAAAATTGTTTATAAAAATATCAATTATTTATAATATTAATGTCTTCAGTCAAGCTATAACCCAATTTTCAACCAAATAGTTGAACTTTCAACTTAAAAATATCAGTTTTTCACAAAAATACATTTTTTTAAGATTTTCTCTTAATGAATTGTTTCCCATAATGAATTGTTTGAAAAATCAGGTTTGTTAACTTACATTAATTATTATCGAACTAAGTAAAAGGTGTACAAAAAATTAAAATTGCATTAATATAGGGAAAGGCAGTTATAAAAAAAACAGTTTGTTTAAACGACTATTTTCTTTAAATTGGAAAAAGGGGAAAATTTCAGAAAAATCCCTTAACGATCTGTCGTTTCTGTTGGAAAAGATATGTATAGGCAATAATTTTTATAAGCAATTTTTTTTAAATTTAGTTAATTATTACAACATTCTAACTGAAAAGTATACAAAAAATTGAAAAATTCAGAAAGAACTGCATCTTTCTAACATTATTTAAAGGAATATTAATAAAAATGATGATTAATTGTTTAAACAATTATTTTTATTAGTCACAGTTGTTTATTTCCTCGATCTAACTGAAAAGTTTAAAATAAATTGAAATTTTATAAAAAGAATAATAAATTTAGCAAGTCATGTGAACATTTAATTATTAGTAAAAAGTAGTATTTTATATTTTAGAAACAATTTGTATTTAACAAAAGGACAAAAAAATCATAGTTAGCGCAAGATATTCGCCGAAACCATATTTCCACTTATGGGTTTTTTTTTTTGGTACACAAAAGAACCCCGACTTATGGGGGTGACATACAAAAAGTAATTATTCATTTGTATTCTATGGCTAATTGCAAACAGAAATTTTGAGTTTCAGCTCAGTTGTACTGATAGTAAAGATTTTGAATAAAATTGGCAGAAACATATTTTTAATATCATTAAATATCATTTTTTAAAGATATAATTAAGTTTGGAAAAAATTGTTGACACCCTTATATTCATAAATTGCTACTCGTTTTATAATTTTTCTCATATTTCCTGTATTTCTGCAAGGCTGGTTTAAATTTTTTCTCGAATTTTCCTGCACATTGCCCGGAAATTAGATGGAATTCACAAAAAATTAAATCATTTTTTTGTTTCTAAAAAAATTATATTTAAAGGTACAGCAACCCCATGAAGTTTAACAGGAATTTTCCATTGGAAAAACAGAGTTTTTTGTACATTTTATTCAGAAACGTCAATTAAGGCTGAATCGAGTTGAAAATCAAAATTTCTCTTCGTTGATTACCATACAATATGAATAAAATCTTACTTTATAAATATCACACCCACAAACGCCCCCAAAAAAAGCCATAAGTGAATAAATGAGTTTTGCGAGTTTTTGGCGTTAATTACGATTTTTTGCGTTTTTTTTTAATGCAAATTATCTATGAGACATAAAGTACTACTTTTTACTGATAATTAAATGTTTAAATAAATTTTTTAAACAATTATTATTATTTTGATCATTTTTCTCTTAGAATAGAGATACTAAGTAAAAAGTTTAAAAAATGTATTTAAAAAAAACGCAACTATCTTGCATTAATATTTTTAAATATAGGTAATACCAATAATAATTTAGTTAAACTATTATCTTTCCTCAAATTAAATAATTAGTAAGTCATTTAAAAAAAGTGGACGAAAAGTTAAGAATTTTATTAAAAAAACGCAACTATCTTGCATTATCATTGTTGAATATAGTCAATAACAATAACAGTTTGCTTAAACAATTATTTTTCCTCAAATTAAATAATTATTAAGTCATTTTAAGTGAGAAATAAACAAATTTTTTTTAAATTTTAGAAAAAACCGCAACTTTGTACCATAAAGTAAAAAGAATATTAATAACAATAACGGTCAATTGTTTGAACAAATATTCTTGGTAACTTGTATTAATTATTACTTTACTCTAATTCAAAAATGGACAGAAAGATTTAAAAATCCGAAAAAAACGCAAATATTTAAATAAATATCAACTCACTCCAAGTGAAAGTGAAAAAAAAGTTGAAAATTTCAGAAAAAATGGCAACTTTCTATCTTTTCTTTAAGAGAAAATTGCTAGAAACAAATTGCATTTTTGAAACTGCAAAAAGTCATAAACAGCGCCAAAAACTCGCAAAGCCCATTTCTTTAATTATGGGTTTTTTGGGCCCTATGAAACAAACTTACCCAATTTTTAAAAAGTAATATTTCATTTGTATTCTAGGACTTTTAAAGACTTTTAAAGAGAGAAAGTTTCAGCTCGACTCAGCTAATATTGACGATTCTAAATAAAATTTACAAAAACGTCTTTTCTCCTATGGGAAATAAACTCCAAGTCTCGGGCGTTGCCTCACCCTTGCCTCGTTACTGATCCGTTTCTAATTTGAATGCATAATATTGCGCTATACTCAACTGAGTACTTGCGCACTGCGGCCCTTCCAAGGCGATAGTCGCAACCGTATATCGGCCTGCCCCCTGAGAAACTGCGTGGGTCAGCAGTTCTAGGAATTACAAAACCGGACCAGATCCTAAGGGAACTGAAGCGAAGGTGTTAAACTTCATGGGGCTTGCGCCAACTCTAAATATCATTTTAAAAAATGGATTTTTTTCATGAGTTCAAATAAATTTCCGAAGAATATGCAAGAAAATTCCATACAAAAATTAATTTGCAATGCATTATTTGACAAACCTAATTTCCGCTACTACAATTTCAAACTAGTTGATATAAAATTCTCTTCAGGTAACCAGTAACCCAGAACGTATCTGCGACTGACGTCTAAATTTGAAAAAAAAATGAAATATCGTCTTTTCTCATATCTATCAATTTCTGAAATACTGACATTTCATACATCATTTCGAAATGTGCTGTGAAATTTATATCAATAAATGTACTCTAACTCGTGACACTGCATTTCCGGTATAGTCGTCGGTATTGACCGCAAGCTATTTGTCGACCACTCGCATCATGTAAAATAAAACTTGAGAGAAATTTATAAACTGAATTTTCCACGATAATTCAATTTTTAGGGATGATTTTTATACGTCATTTTGTTAAAATTTTCATTTTTTTCAATTAATTTGTTTAACTGTCAAAATATATCTATTCCGTTTGCGGCTCAAAATTTATTCTGCATATAGTTGCAAATTCTAATATTAAGTTGAAAATTTAGTTCTTTGATGGAAAATTCAATTATTTTGTCAAAAAGTAAGTTTTTTATTGTATGTCTATATTTGCGAATTAAAAATTTAACCAAAAGAGATTACCTTATGGCCAAGTAGTTGCATTTTTAACCAACAAATAATAAATTTCTACCTAAAAAGATGACTTTTTTTAAATAAAAATGGTAAATTTGCAGCAAAAGGGTCAGATTCTCAACTAAAAAGTACCTCCAACCACAATAGCTTTTTAAATAAAAAAAAAGTCAACAAAATTGTTCAGATTTTGCGGCAAAGAAAAAAACATTGAACCACGCTATTGAACTTTCAAGCCAAAAGACAAATTTTCTAAAAAAAGGTTTGATTTTTTTTACCCGAAAATATGAATTTAAAAAAATTGAATTTGAAAATCAAAAGGATGAACTTTTAAGGTAGTTGTTCCAAAAGCCAGATATCTGAACAAATAGTTTTTCAAACATTATAATCAAAATATTATAACTGTTGTAATTTCAAATAAAACACATTATTTTTTATGCGAAATATTTAAATTCACAAAAAAAACATTAATTTTAATCATGTTTTTTGCAATTAAATTTTTTCCTGACCGTGGCTTCTTACCAATTAAAAAAAATGATTTCATTTTAATAAATGACGGCTCATTTTGTCCGGGAAAATATTCTCTACAACTCTACTGTTTCCAATTTTGAAAGTAAATTTTTCTATGGCTGAAATCGTTAGAACAAGTTTTGTTAAGAAAATATTTTTTCAACAAATAATTATAGTTTAAGATTATTTAGTTATTTTAAAAATTGGAAACTGACTTGTAGAGAATGTTTTGGTGGAATAAAAAAGCCGTCATTTATTAAAATGCAATCATTTTACAAAAATTGGTAAGAAGCGACGGCCAGAAAAAATTTAATTGCAAAAACCATGATTAAAATTAATATTTTTTTTGTGAATTTAAATATTTCTCATAAAAAATAATTTATTTTATTTGAAATTACATCAGTTTTAATATTTTGATCCTTAAAATCGTAGAAAAACTATTTTTGCAGATATAAGCAGAATAAGCTTTGAACCAACAATGCAACAGTTAATTTTGCATTTGAAAAATTCATTTTGAACGAAAAATTAAATTTTCAACAAAAGACATGAATTTTTAATTAAGTCTGCAAATCAGTTGAATTTTTAACAAAATAATTAAATTTCTCATCGAAAAATATGAATTTTTGATCGAAAATATAATAGTAGACTTTAGAACTAAAAAGAATGAACTATAACTTATACTAACTTAACATTTTAAATTAATTTATTTGAAATTCTTTTAATTCTTAAATTTTAAAGTAAAACTAATGCATATACAACAAAAAAGAGTAATTTCCAAACAAGAATGATTTTTCACTAAAAAAAATATGCAATCCAATTGTTCAATTTTCAAGCCAAAAGGACGAATTTTCAACAAAATCTTTGAATTTTTTACCGGAAAATATCAGTTTTCAGCAAAAAAATTAATTATTAATTAAACAGTTTAATTTTCTTAAAAAAATAATTTTCAAAAAAATAGTTCAATTTTCTTAAAAA
Source organism: Acraspis erinacei (assembly GCA_035041075.1). NCBI lineage: Eukaryota > Metazoa > Arthropoda > Insecta > Hymenoptera > Cynipidae > Acraspis > Acraspis erinacei. The sequence goes on along the minus strand of JAWWLR010000092.1, from coordinate 15,679,664 downwards.
ATTAATTTTCAAATCAATTGTTGTTTCAAACAAAAAGGATGACCCTTATCGACATTTTCCTCAACCAAGAAAAAACTGGTAACAAAATTGTTGAATTTTCAAGCCGAACAAACAAAATTTCCATGAAAGAGTAAAAATTTTAACCGTAAATTTAGAATTTTCCATAGAAAAACTTTATTTTTAGCCAAATTATTAAAGTTTTAATAGAGTCGTTAAATTTTGAACTATATGAAGAATAAATTTAAAACGAAAAATGGAATACATAATTTCACAATTCAAAAAATTAATTTTGAGCGAAAACAAATCCAAAAAGGGGAATTTTTTGCCAAAAATATAATTGCGAACATTTTAAATAAAAATAATGAACTTAACCATAACTTATTTTAACTTAACTCTAATAGACCTAATTCAAAACACTTTTATTCCTTGAATTTTCAAATAAAAATATTTTGTTTTCAACGAAAAATATGAATTTTCAACCAAAAATTTGTATTCTCTTCCAAAAAGGGGAATTTGTGACCAAAAATATAATTGCGAACATTTCAAATAAAAATAATTATCTTAACCATAACTTATGTCAACTTAACTCTAATAGACCTAATTCAAAACGCTTTTATTTCTTGAATTTTCAAATAAAAATATTTTGTTTTCAACGAAAAAGATGAATTTTCAACCAAAAATTTGTATTCTCTTCCAAAAACACGAATTTTCAACCAAAAAGTTCATTTTTCAAAAAAAACGAAAGTTTCCTAAAAAAAAGTGAATTGTTAACAAAGTATCTCAACTTTTACCACATAGTTTAATTTTTGCCCCAAAAATATTATATTTTTTATTAAAAAATTTTTATTTAACCAAATAAGACGAATTTTCAATAAAATAGTTAGATCCTTAACAAAAACTGATTAACTTTGAACCAAAAAGTTGAATTTTCAACCAAGCAAGGTTTCTCAGTCTAAATAGAAGAACAATGTCAACTGAATTATTTAATCTAAGGGCCAAAGCGACGAAGTTTCAACCATGAAATCCTTTCAGTCAAGAAAGTAAATAAATCTCAATCAAATTATTGAATTTTCAATCAAGAAATAAGCCAAAGTAGGCGTCGAGCGCCTACAACGAACGGCCTTCGTAGCCTATTAAGACGTTCATTTAAGTCTTGACAGAATCTTAAAATAAAATATTTTTAAATTTTTTTAACAAAATTTAAAAAGAATTTATTAACAAAAAATGTGCAGAAAAAATATTATGTACAAAAAATGTTTCCATCAAAAACAAAAATTAATATTTAGTTTTAATAAATTGTCTTTTTAGTTAGAAAAATGATCTTCTTGGTTGAAAATGCAGCAATTCTGTTGAAAATTTGATTTCTTTTGTTTAATATCAACATTTTTAAGAAAAATTTTAATTATTCTATCTTTGATTTTTAAATTTATCATTCTGAGTTGAAAATTCATATTTTTCGATAGAAAATTAGTTTTCTTAGTTGGAAATTGAATTATTTGGTTAAAAACTGAACTATTTTCGTGAAAAATTTAACTATTTTGTTTTTAAAATGTTTTGTTTTTAATTAAAAATTTATGTTTTAACTGAAAATGTAACTATTTAATTTTTTGGGAGAAATTATCTTGTTTAGTTAAAAATTCAAGTATTTGTTTCAACTTTTTTTCTGTTTCGTGAACAATTTTACTGCTTTATTGAAAATTCCTTTAATTTGTTGAAAATTCATCTGTTTAGATAAAAATTAATCTTCTTTGTTGAAAAATCAGATATTTGGTTAGAGTTTCTTTATTTCGTTTAAAATTCTGCAATTTTGTTGAAAAGTAATCATTTTTAGTTAAAAAAAATTATCTTTGGCAACTATAAATTTAAACTTTCCATTTTTCATCGGAAATTTATTATTCAAGATAAAAATTCAAGTATTTGGTTGAAAATGTATCCTTTTTAGTTAAAAATTGGACTGCTTATTTAAAAATTGGTGTATTTAGTTGAAAATTCGTCTTTTTGGATGCAAAAAATAAACTTTTTTGTTGAAAATTCAACTATTCTGTTGAAAACTCGATTTTGTTGTAGAAAATCAACTTTTTTAACTAAAAATTTAAATATACCATTTTTTATGGTAAATTTGTCTCTTTACGTTGAAAACTCAACTCTTTGTTTAAAAAGTTTCTAAAGTTTCTAAAAGTTTTTTTCTAAATGAAAAATTATTTTTTTTACTATAAATTTATTGGAATTTCCTTTATTTTGTTTAAAATTCATCTTTTTATGTAAAAATTAATCTTCCTAGTTGAAAAATCACCTATTTGGTTAAAGTTTCTTTATTTCGTTGAGAAAAAAGTAATCTTGTTAAAAAGAAATCCATTTTAGTTAAAAATAAACTTTTGCAACTGTAAATTTAACCTATCTATTTTTTATCGGAAACTTATGATTCTAAGATGAAAATTCAACTATTTGGTTGAAAATTTATCCTTTTTAGCTTAAAATTGGACTGCTTCGTTTAAAAATTAAGCTATTCTGTTGAAAATTCAATTTTTTTCAAAATTACTTGTTGAAATAAAAATTTAATTCTTCTATTTCTGATCGTAAAATTATCATTGTAAGTTGAAATATCATCTCTTTGGTTAAAAAATTTATTATTTTGTTAAAAAGTTTGTTTATAATTAGAAATAAATTTTTTAATTAAAATTTTATTTTTCAACTGAAAATTTAACCATTCCAGTTCTTAGGGGCAATGATCTTTTTCCGTTAAAAATTCAAGAATTTATTTAAGATTTTTTATTTTTTAGTGAAAATATTAACTCCTTGTATAATTCATTTATTTTGTTAAAAAGTCATCTTGATCGGTATAAATTAATCTTTTTAGTTGAAAATTCACCTATTTGGTTGAAAATTCAACTATTCTGTTGAGAATTCGATTTTTTTATTTACAATGAACTTTTTCAACTGAAAATGTAATTATTCTATTGTTTATTTTATTCTAAATTTGTTGTTGTAAATTAACTATTTTGTGAAAAATAAAATATTTTTAATTGATATTTTATTTTTTAACTGAAAATTTAAGCATGCCATTTCTTGCGAGAAATTATATTTTTTAGTTGAAAATTCAAGTATTTGTTTCAAATTCTTTCTTTTTAGTGAAAAATTCAACTCATGCGTTGAAAAATCATTTTTTCTCTCAAAAAGTTCTCTTTTTCGGTATAAATTAATCTTTTTATTTGAAAAGTCACCTATTTGGCTGAAAGTTCCTTTTTTCGTTGAAAAATAAAGAAGTTTGTTAAAATTTTTCCTGTTTAATTAAAAATTAAGTTTCTCAACTTAAAATTCGACCTTCTCATTTGTTATTGTAAATTTATTGGTTGGTTGAAAATTCAAATATTCTATTGAGAATTCGATTATTTGTTTAAAATCAACTTTTTCAACTGAAAACTTAATTATTCTATTTTTTATTGTAAATTTATCATTCTAAGTTTGTTTTTGTTGTTGAAAATCAACTTTTTAACTGAAAATTGAAGAATTCAATTTTTGATTATAAATTTATCTTTATAAGTTGAAAATTACACTGTATGGTTGAAAATTCATCTCTTTTGCTCGAAAATGAACAATTTTGTGAAAAATAAATTTTAATTGAAAATTTATTTTTAACTGAAAATTTAACCATTAAATTTTTTGTGAAAAATGCAATTTTTATTTGAAAATTCAACTATTTGTTTGCACTTTTTTCTATTTGGGGAAAAATTTTACTAGTTCGTTAAAAATTGATTTATTTGGTTAGAAATTAATCTTTTTCGCTAAAAAATAATCTTAGTCAAAAATTCACCTGTTAAGTTAAAAGTTGTTTTTTTTTTCTTTGAAAATTCACTAATTTTTTTGAAAAGTAATGCTTTTTAGTTGAAAATTAATTTTTCCAACTAAAAATTTAAGTATTTCATGTTTTTATTGTAAATTTATCTTTCTAATTTGCAGATTCAACTATTCTGTCAAATATGTTATTAATCTATTTTTTATTGTAAATTTACACTATTTTGTTAAAAATTCATCTTTTTCATTAAAAATTAATATTCTTAGTCACAAATTCACCTGTAAGGTTAAAAGTTGCTTTTTTGTTGAAAATTCACTACTTTTGTTGAAAAGTAATCCTTTTTAGTTGATAATTAACTTTTTCAGCTAAAAATTTAAATTTTTCGTTTTTACATTCTCATCATTTACGATTGATAAAGTATTAGAATTTTCGGAAATTTGACACCACTATGTTTTAACGAATTTTGACGTTTCGTGACCCCCTGAATCCGAAAATCAAGTTTTACTATGGCGTCTGTGTCTGTCCGTCCGTCCGTAAACACGATATCTCTCGAAAAAATGAACGGATCAAATCCATCTTTTGGCACATTATTTTTAGATCCCAAAAGAAAAAACCAGTTCGTCAACCATCCGTTTTCGATAAAAATTCAAAAAGGGAGCGCATTTTGAAAATCTTTGAGACCACTTT
>JAWWLR010000092.1:15559543-15597899 GCA_035041075.1 Acraspis erinacei | reverse complement strand
TTTGTCGCCTGCGGGGGTGGTCGATATATCGACCAGCAGTCAGGTCGGGGACTCTACTTGAGGTATCCAGTGATTATATGGGTAAATTTTGCATTTTATAGGAGGTCGATTTGTACTGAAATTTCCCCGCAGCTAAAAGGTTAAGGATCTACACTACTATGTCCATATCAATCTCAAAAGTCACCAATCTTTAAAATAATTTATAAAATCAACAAAAAATAGATCTATTATTGATTTATTGATTTAATTTAAATTAACAAATGAGCTGTTTAATAGAAAAATTTGTTTTTTCTTTGGATGAAAAGAATTTTTTTTAAAAGAAAACTCAACTATTTTATTGAAAAAATGTTTCTTTTTTTGTTAAAAATATTTTGTTTCTTTAAACTGAAAATACTATTTCAATGGAATATTTCGTAATTTTATTTGAAAATTCATTTTCCCAACTTAAAACTTGATTAATTAAGTTTATGACCCGAAACAAAACAAAAAATCAGTTGGAAGAGCTCGGTTCTGAAAGTTGAACCTGGAGGACCCTTTTTTCTTGTACAACATAACGGAACTTGTAATAAAAGGGATTTTATTTAAAGTAGTTATAATTTTGAACTAAGTAATTGCGGATATTTGTTTAGAAAATTCAAAGCTAATTAAACCGATTAAAATTGAATGATTAAAAAAAAAATTAAACTTTTAACTAAAAATAACTTTCCATTCGATCCGATTCATGCTTTAAAGTTTCCAATTGTAAACTTATAAATTTCTTTGCAAAAAATAAATTATCCCAAATAAAATGAAAACATTAAAAATTTGTTTTTTAATTTTTTACGAAAATTCTGTTCAGGTAGTTCTCGTGCCAAAAGTCAGATATCTGAGAGAAAAAGAAAGTTTTTCTATGATTCTAAGAATCAAAATATTATAACTGACGACATCCCAAATAAACAACTATTATTTTTTATGAAATTTTAACTATGTTTTTTGCATTTGAATTTTTTCTAATCACCGCTTATTTTTTCCGAGAAAACATTCTCTGGAACTCTACTGTTTCCAATTTTAAAAGTAACTAAATCATCTTAAAATATAATGATTTGTTTAAAAATTATTATTATTTTTTTAATTTTTCTTACCATTTAGACCCATAGAAGAAGCCATAGAAGAAATATCAAAATAATTTACTTTCAAAGTTGGAAACAGTAGAATTGTATAGAATATTTTTCCGGGAAAAACTAGCCGTCATTTTTTAAAATGCAATAATTTTTCAAAAATCGGTAAGCAGCGATGATCAGAAGATATTCAACAGTAAAAAACATGGTTAAAATTAATGTTTATTTTTTTGAATTTTAAAATTTTTTATAAAAAATAATGTTCTTTATTTGGAATAAGAACAGTTATAATATTTTGATTCTTATAATCATAGAAAAACTATTTTTTCCAGATATCAGACTTTTGGCACGAGAACTACCTTAAGACTGAAAAATCGCTTTTTCGGGTCGAAAATTTAACTGTTTTGTAGAAAATTCCTATTTTTTACTAAAAATATCAACAATTAGGTAGAAAATTTACTTATTTTGTTAAAAATTTATCTATCTGGTTATCTTTTTTGTTAGAAAATAAATTTTTTAATTAACAATCAAATATTGTCTTGAAACCTAATCTTTTTTGGTTAAAGCCAACTGTTTTTTTTTATTTTCAATTACAATATTTTGTTGTTGAAATATCAACTATTACACTAATAATCTAATAAAATTGTTGACAAAATTTAACTATTTTGTCGAAAATTCAACTGCTTTACAGAAAATTCCTCCTTTTGGCTTAAAAAATTCAACATTTCGAGAGAAAATTCAACTCAATATTTCGAAAATAATTAAAATGATCTGTAGAAATTTCTTTTCTTTTTTATTGAAATTTAATAATCCCAAATGAAAATTTACCTTCTCCATTTTGTGGTAAAAATTGATATATTTTTATTCCAAAATGAAACATTTTTTTTAGTTAAAAAAAAATGTAATGCAAAAAATAGCATGACAAATAATTAAGTTAAATTTGGAATAACATCACATCAATTGTTAAAATTATTTAGTACATAATTTATGTAATTTGTTAAAAAAATAGCCCTTTTTTATGGAAATTTATTCTTCTTGATTGAAAATTTGACTTTTTCTATTTGAAAATAGTGTATTTAGTGTATTTTTTCGAAATACTAGAAAAATAACTACTGTTAAATAAACAATTTTAACCTGAATTATTTTTTTTAAGTATGCTTAGAAGCCTCCATCAATATTTAGAGAAATTAATAATAGATCTTTTTTTGTCGATTTTATAAATCATTTTAAAGATAGGCAACTTTTGAGATTGATTGTACGTAATGTACATCCTTAAGTCAGAGTGTCTACCGTTTCTCGAACCAAAAATTCCAGGATTTTTGGAAAACATTCATTTTTTTAATGGAAATTTATGGAAAATTTGTCTTTTTTGTATAGAATTAATAGTTGAAAAATTGACATTTTCTATCTCAAAATTTAACAATTTTGTTGCAAATTTGTCTTTTCTAATTGAAAACTTCTTTATTTCGTTGAAACTTTACGTATTTTGTTTAAATAAAAACTTCTTTCCAGTTAAATATAAAGTTCTTTGTTGAAAATTAATTTTTTGTATTGAAGATTCATCATCTTAATTAAAGATTCATTTCTTTGGTTAACAAAATTAGCTGTTTGATAGAAAAATGGTTTTTTCTTTGGATGAAAAGGATTTTTTGACCGAAAACCTAACTATTTTCTGAGAATTCGATTTTTTTTGGTTTAGAATTAAATTTTTAACTGGAATTTAAACTATTATATTTTTTTGGTTCAAATTTGATCTATTTTGGATGAAAATTCAAGTATTTGATTCTTAATTTATATTTTTTATTTAAAAATTAGACTATATACATTATAAATAATGTTCAGTTTCCCGGAATTTAATTAATATTAGAAGTTTATTAAAGTTAATTAAATTTAACTTTAACCAAGTAGTTTTATTTACAACCAAAAAGTGAATTAATTACTAGTGAAAATCATTACACAAAAAATGAAATAGTTGAATTTTAAACAATAAAGATTAATTTTCAAATGAAATAATCAATATTTAACTGGAATAGTTGATTTTTTAACAACAAAAAATGAATTTTGAACCAAGAAAATTAATTTTCATCAAACAAGACAAACTTTATAGAAAATACATGAATATTAAATTAACTAAATTAATTAAATCAACTAAGAGAATGTAATTTTCAATTAGAACAGTTGCATTTTGCAATAAAAAAAAGTAATTTGCAACAAAAACGAAACTAATGAAAGCAAAACATGAATTTTCAAAATAAAATTATGAGCCTTTAACTAGAATCATTAAATTTCCAACAAAAAGGTTAATATCTCAACCAAGAAGATTAATTTCTATTCAAAAAGTTACAATTTCCAACTAAAAAAGATAATTTTTTAACTAAATATTGAACAGTTACATCTTCAGTAAAAAAAAATAATTTTCAACAACAAAAAATAAAAAAAATAAATTTGCAATAAAATAGTTAAAGTTGCAACTGGAATAGTTATTTTTTCAGTGAAAAAATTAATTTTTAGCAAACGAAAAAATGAATTTTTAACAAAATAGCTCACTTTAAAAAAAAATTAATCTGTAACAAAAGAGTAACTCTGAAAGAAGTAATTAAATCTCCATTCGAAATAGATGAATTCGTAACAAAAAATGCATTAGTGGATATTTCAACCGAAGAATATTTCAATTTGGGATAACAAATAATTAAATTAAACTAAAAGGAAGACATTTTCAACAAAATATATAAATTTTCAACCAGGCACTTGAATTTTCATTTAAAAAAATTGTATTCCAAACAAAAAAGCCGTTGACTTTAAGAAGCAATCTAGGGAATTAAAAACAATAAAAAAATATTAATAAATTAAACGAATTAAGTAGAGTTGAGTAAATTTAGAAAAATTTAAAAAAATTGAGGATAATTTAATTATAATTCAGGGCGAATTCCCAATTAATTGCAAAAAATCTGAAAATCTCTTTAAATCTTTGAAATCCTTGCAAACTATTGCAATAAATAAAAAATTTCTGCAAACCTTTTAAATGTCACAAAATGTTGCAAATTCTTTGAAAATGGAATAGTTAAAGTGAATTTTCAACAAAAATGATCAATCTTCAAATAACAAATTTAATTTTTAAACCAATGCATGAATTTTCAACTAAAAAGAGAAATTTTCAACCAAAAATAAAATACTTAAACTTCCAATCAGGAAAATGAATATCCAACCAAAAAAGAAATGAATTTTTAACTGAAATGATGAATCTTCAACCAAAAATATGAATTTTTAACAAAAATAGTTAGTTGAATTTTCAACCCAAAAGATTAATTTTCATTTAAAAAAGATCAATTTTCAACCAAAATAAGAATAGTTAAAATGTTAGAAAAACAAATGTTCAACCAAAAAAATGTATGAATTTTCAACAAATTAAAAAAAAATGATTTCTTAACAAAATAATTCAATTTTAAAACCAAAGGATGCATTAAATACAGCAAAAAAGACAGTTTAAAATAAAAAAGGTCCATTTTCAACTCAACGTGGAACGGTTAAATTTTCAACCAAATTGGCAAATTTTCACCTAAAATGATGAATCTTCAACTGAAATAGTTGAATTTTATACCTATCCAAAAATGAATTTTTATTTAATACGTTTAATTTTCTAAAAAAAAATACCAATTTTTCACAAATGGCATTAATTTTCGAAAAAATAGTCTAATTTTTAAATTCAAAATATAAATTATCAACTAAATACTTGAATTTTCACCAAAAAAGATAATAATTTAGTTTCTAACAAAAAAAATTGACTTTTCAAAAAATAGTTAAATTGTCGGTAAAAGTTTCCTTTTTATTCAAAGAAAAAATAAGTTTTCAATCAAATAACTGATTTCTCAATCAAAGAAATTAATTTTTAATCGAAATGGTGAGTTTTCAATAAAAGAAATTAATTTTAAATTTAAAAAGGAAAATTTACATCCAAATTGTTAAATTTGGAACTAGAAAAGGTCTATAATAAATTAAAAATTTCTAAACCGAATTAAAAAACTTCCAGTAAATTCATAAAATTCAAGAGAATTCAAAAGAATTCAGGATGAATTCTCAAAATCTTAAAATATTTAAAATCCTACAAAATACCTCACATCTTATGAATAAATTCTGTCAAATTTACGCAAATATGATAAAGTTCCGTAATATTCTATAATGATATTTTCTGAAAATATGGAAAATGTATTAAAATACGTTGAGAGTTTTAAAATCCCTTGAAATCATTGAAATTCTCGAAAATCTTATGCAATAACGTGAAATATTTTTTATTATTTTCTTTATCCTATAATATTTCAAAAGCTTTAAAATTACTTGAAATTAATGAAATTATTTTTCAAAAATCCTTGGAATATTTTTAATTTTCCCAAAATACTTCATATTAGAAGCTCCTAAAAATGCCTTAAAAGTAAGAAGAAACAATTATTTTCAACCGAAAAAGAAAAAAAAATTCAATAAAATAGTGAAGTTTTCTTTTAAAAAAATTCCCTTTCCTCCAAAGAAGAAACCATTCTTCTATCAAACAGCTAATTTTTCAACCAAATAAATTAATTTTTAATTTAAATGATAAATTTTCAATTTCAAAAATTAATTATCAGCAAGAGAATTTATTTTTCAATCAAATAAATTTATTTTAAAACTAAAAGATGAATTTTTAACAAAAATAATGAATTTAACCTGAATACTTGGATTTAAAAAAAAGAAGTATTTTTAAACAATAAAATTAACTTTCAAAGAAAAACAAATTTATTTTCTACCAAAAAAGTAGGGCATTCTTTAACAAAATACATAACTTTTCAAAGAAATAAATGAGTTTTCAATTATGAAAGACAAATTTACATCAAAATTGTTAAATTTTAAACTAGAAAAGGTCCATTTTTAACTCAAAGTGGAACGGTTAAATTTTTAGTTGAAAAAATTAATTTTCAACCAAACTGATAAAGTTTGGACTAAAATGATGACAAATAGCATCAATTTTTGAAAAAATAGTCTAATTTTTAAATAAAAAATATAAATTATTAACTGAATACTGGAATTTTAATTTAAAAAAAGATAATAATTCAATTTCTATCCGAAAAAATCGAATTTTCAAGAAATAGTTACATTGTCGGTAAAAATTTCCTTTTTATCCAAAGAAAAAAAATTATCAATCAAATAACTCATTTTTCAACCCAAGAAATGCATTTTTAATCGAAATGGCGTATTTTCAATAAAAAATCATTAATTTTCAATTTAAAAAGGCAAATTTACCTCCAAATTGTTAAATTTTGAAGTATAAAAGGTCAATATTAAATTAAAACTTTCTAAAATGAATTAAAAAAACTTCCAGTGAATTAATAAAATTCGAGAGAATTTCGAAATCTTATAAAATAACGTAAAATCTTTTAAAATATTTTAAAACCTGTAAAATCGATCCATATCTTCAAAAAATTCTAGAAAATACTTTATCCTATATTATTTCAAAAGCTTAAAAACCCCTTCAAATTGATGAAATTAATTTTCCTTTAAATCCTTAGAATCTTTTAAAAATGTCCTAAAACACTTGAAATTACGAGCTTCTGAAAATGCCTTACAAGTTTTAAAAATATCCTAAAATCATCAAAATGCCTTCGAATTATTGAAATCTATTAAAAATTTCTCTATACCTTTATAAAAAATATACCCTTAAATAATTCAAAGAATTCAATTCAAAAAAGTGACTGCGTGGCAGCCCTTAATTTTATTTAAACAGTCACTTATCACAGAAATTCTCTGATTTTTTTTCTTTTTATTTTTTTCAAAGTGCCTGACTCAAATAGGGTGGTGATAGGCAGCAAATCTTGAAAATAGGGGACTTTAGGGACCTCACCTGAATAACAGGGTGCAATAGTATGAAAAGAAAGAGTGCTCTTACTTTGAAATTGAGAACCGAACCAGCTAGTGCCCTTGTGGATGCAGCTCCATCGTCCAGGGCGATTGAAGCGTTCACGGATTTCTCCGAGAGGCTAGTAGTGGCCGATGCAGTCTCACTGCACAAGCTAAATCTCTGCGTGGATGTCACGTCAGCCTGCACTTCCAGTCTTCAAGAGATCAAAGCATTATGAAATTTTATTTATTTATTTATTTCATTTAAATACCAGCATTTTAATCTTGTAATATTATTAACAGAGACTCTTTTATAGACGGGATAAAAAAGGAAATTCAGGGTTTCGGCGGACAATATCAAATTCCCGGTTTTCAAATCAAATTATAAATATTCAACTGGAAAAGTGGAATTTAAAACCAAACAGACGAATTTTCAACTACAATGATGAATATTTCACTGAAATAATGGAATTTTTAATCAAAGAGATAAATTTTTAAGCAATAAGATTAATTTGAAAACAATAAAAATAATTTTCTACCGAAAAATACCATTTTTAAACAAAATACATTAATTTTAACGAAATAGTTGAATTTTCATTCAAAGGAGATAAATTTTTAACCAAAAGGATGAATTTTCAAAAAGAAAAAAATCAATTTTCAAAAAAAAACTGAATAGTTACATTTTTAGTAAATCAAATAAATTTCTAAATAAAATGAGGAATATTTAACTAAAATACTTGCATTTTTAACTGAAACGATAAATTTTTAAACAATCAAATTTATTTCACACAAGAAAAATAATTTTCTACCGAAAAATATCACTTTTAGACTACATACTTGCATTTTAACGAAATAGTTGACTTTTCAAACAAAGGAGATAAATTTTTAACCAAACAGTTGAATTTTCAAATAGAAAAAAAATCAATTTTCAACCGACAATGTAATAGTTACATTTTTACTAATCAAATGAATTTTTATCTTGAATTTTTAATATTTAACTTAAATACTTGAATTTTTATCCAAAAGGCTGAATTTTCAAATAGGACAAAAAATCAATTTTCAACCAAAAATTGAATAGTTACATTTTTAGTAAATCAAATGAGTTTTTAACTAAAAAAAATATTTTTAAACAATAAGATTAATTTTCTACCGAAAAATACAATTTTCAAATAAAATAATTTTATTTTAACGAAATAGTTGCCTTTTCAATCAAAGGAGACAAATTTTTAACCAAATAATTGAATTTTCAACTAGAAAATTTTTTTTAACAGAAAGTTGAAAAGTTACATTTTTAGTAATTAAATCAAATGAATTTCTAACTAAACGAGGAATATTTAATTAAAATACTTGAATTTTTAAACAATACAATTTATTTCACACACAGAAAATAATTTTCTACAGAAAAATACCATTTTTAATCTAAATAAATGAATTTTTATGAAACAGTTGAATTTGCAATCAAAGGAGACAAATTTTTAACCAAAAAGTTGAACTTTAGAATTTAAAAGAAATGCATTTTCAACCAAAATTTGAATAGTTACATTTTTAGTAAATCAAATCTTTAACTGAAATTATTAATTTTTAAACAACAAGATTAACTTTCTGCCGAAAAATAAAGTTTTTAAACAAAAAACTTTCATTTTAACGAAATAATTGAATTTTCAGTCAAAGGAGACAAATTTTAAACTAAATAATTGAATTTTCATCTAGAAAGAAAAATTTAAGCAGAAAATAAAATAGTTACATTTTTAGTAAATCAAATTAATTTTTAACTAAAATGTTGAATATTATATTTTGTATATTATTTGTTGTATAATATTATATTAATATCAATTTTAACGAATTAACTGAAATTCGACCTAGAAAAAAATCCATTTTTAATCAAGAATGGAATAGCTACATTCTTAGCAAATAAAAAGCATTTTTAACTAAAAATCATCAATATTCAACTAAAATAATACTTGCATTTTTAACCAAAAAGATAAATTTTTAAACAATAAGATCAATTTTCAAACAAAAAGATTAATTTTTCACTGAAAAATACCATTTTTAAACAAAATACAAGAATTTTAACGGAATAGTGGAATTCTCAATCAAAGGATACCATTTTTTAACCAAATAGTTTAATTTTCAAATCGAAAACAAAAAATCAATTTTCAACATAAAATGGAACAGTTACATTTTTATTAATTCAAATTAATTTTTAACTAAGATGATGGATATTTAACTAAAATACTTGAATTTTTAACCAAAAGGGTGAATTTGCAAACAATCAAATTAATTTCAAACAAAAAGATTAATTTTCTACCGAAAAATATATCAATTTTAACGAATTCATTGAAATTCGACCTAGAAAAAAATCCATTTTTAACAAAGAATGGAATAGGTACATTTTTAGTAAATAAAAAGCATTTTTAACTAAAAACGATTAATTTTTCACCGAAAAAAAAAACATTTTTAAACAAGATACAAGAATTTTAACGGAATAGTTGAATTTTCTATAAAGGAGACAAATTTTCAACAAGATTGTTGAATTTTTAACTTGAAAAAAAAATCAATTTTCATCTTACTGATGAATTTTCAACTGAAATACTGAATCCTTAACAGGGATAGTTAAATTGAAGAAAAAAATAGTTTTTAACTAAAACAATGAATATTTAACTGCAATAGTTAAACTTTCAAACAAACAAACAAAAATATTTTTTTCTAAAGAATTTAAATTGTCAATCACAACGTAAATAATTAAGTTTTAACTTAAGAAAATCAATGTGAGTTTTTTGCTAAAAAAGATTTCAGTAGACTTTTCATGATCAAATTCTGAATTTTCAAAAAAGAAATAAATTTCAAAGAAAAAATGGAATTTCAAGTCCAACAAGATACATTTTTTCAACAAAAAGGATGAATTTTGAACAAAATTGTTGAAGTCTCTACCAAATATTTAAATTTTTATCCAAAAAAGATTAAATTTCTCTTAAAAAAGTTTAACTTTTGTCAAAAAAAAAAATTAGAGTTCGGCAGAATTTTAAACTAAAAAGTATGACTTTTCAAAAAAGAGGTTGAATTTTTATCCAAAAAGTTTGAAATTGAATTTTCAACAAGAAATACGAATTTTAAACAAAAAGTCAATTTTCTAGGAAATAGGAAATAGAAAAGGAACTTAATTTTTCAATGCAAAATTGAATACTGAAATTTTCAGACAGAAAAAATGAATTTTCAAAAATATAGTTCAATTTGCAACAAATAAAGTGAATTCCAAACTAAAAAAGAAAACATTTGGTACCAAAAATGTAAAATAAATTTTCTGTTAAAAATATATTAATTTTGAACAGAAAAAAACGCGATTTTTTTAATAAAATGGTCAAATTTCCAGCCGCAGAGATGAATTTTCAAGTAAAGTAATGAATCTTCAACCAAAAAATTACTCTTTCCAAAAGTATTATAACTTAGAACCAAAAAAGATCAATTTTCAACGAAAAATTGAATAAGTGATATTCCAACAAAGAAATATTTTTAATATTCTAATATTAAATTAAAAACAGTTAAATTTAAACAAAAAAGACAAACTTTATATAAAATGGTTAATTTTCAAGTGCGAAATTTAATTTATACCAAACAAAAAATAACGAATTTGAAAGAAAATCGTTAAATTTTCATCGAAAGAAATTAATTTAAACTAAAAAAAGGGCGTTTGCACAAAAAACTTGAATTTTCAACCAAAGAAATTAATTTTTAACAAAAATAAATGAATTTGCGAACAAGTAGAATAGTTTTCTGAAAAAAACCAACTTTCAGGCGAATAGTTCAATTTCTAACTAAAAATATCAATTTTCATACATGAATTTTCATCCAAATGATTCATTTTTAAACTAAACAAAGCAAATTTTTAACAAAAGTTTTAGCCAAAGAGAAGAGACTTCCAATGCTAAAATTTTAAACAAAAAAAAAACAAAAAATGAAATTTAATTTATTTCCAAAACAGTTGGTTTTTTTAATTTGAAAATGTTTTTTTTTTTATTGTCTCTATCAAAAATAGAAAAATTGTTAACAAACATACCTTTAAACGTTCTTTCAGTAAACAATAATTTTATCTTCGTTAAATTCAGAACTATACAAGAAAAACTTACCGCAATTTAAACAATAAATTTTTTCTTTTCAAACAGACACTTTTACTCTATTTTGTCGAATAAACTATAAACTTTAATTTAGAATTTGTTGAGAAAAAAGAACAACCATTTTTCATATATTAAATTTCAATTTTCGCAGCACTAAATAAAAATAAATTATAACTAAAAAGATAATCTTCAGGTATAAGTTTTTGCGAATTTGCTAAAATTACGTACACGAGCTGTCACGTAATTTAAGTACGGTCCCTCACAATATTCTCATTTTTTTTTAAACCATGGAATTTATGAAGAGAGAAAGAGAAATAAAAAAAAAACAAGTACCTTTGGCCTCCTGGAAGAACACTTGAAGCTATACTTCCGGCTATACTAGTTCCGGCAAGGGCAACATTACTCGCACTTTCACGATCATTTTCACGTCCCAATTTTTCCAACTGACTTCCACTTCCCAGCGAGAGTGAAGCTTCACCTATCGATGGATTTCCACCGCGATGACTTGCTACACCTATCGACGCTGCATCTACAAGAAAGACAATTCCACATTTTTTTCCAGATATCTCCCATTTTTCCCGATATAATTTTGCATAGTTTCGATATTAAATTCAATACAAATCGCTTCAAATTATTAACTTTTCAATTAAAATAATTGAATTTTCAACATGATAGTTGCACTTTCTACCAAATAGTTGTATTTTCAAACAAAAAGATTAATTTTTAATTAAAAAAAAAATAATACTTTTCAACAAAATATATGAAAATTTCAAACAAATCGTTGAATTTTCAACTCAAAAAGATCAAGTTTAATTAATTAATTTATCACAACCATTTTTTTTAACCAAAATAATGAATTTTTAACTAAATTAATAAATATTTAACGAGAAGAGATTAATTTTCAGCTGAAACGATGAATACATATTTTATTCGAATACTTAAATTTTCAATCAAGAAGAATTATTTGGAATGGAATAGCTGAATTTTTAACTGAAAAATATCAGTTTTCAATCAAAAAAGATTCATTTTAAAACCAATAAATAAAATGTTTACAAAAGTGTTTAACTTTCAACAACAAAAAAATTAATTTTCAGCTAAAATTATGAATATTTAATTGGAATACTTAAATTTTCAACAAAATTATTGAATTTTCAACCAAAAATATGAGTTTTCATTAAAAAAGACACATTTTCAACACAACATTGAATTTAAATTTTCAGTTAAAATACTTAATATTAAAAAAAAAAGGATTAATTTTTCATAATTGCAAGCTTTTTACAGGGTGCCTACTCAAATACTTGAAAAAAATTCTCTGACAATTCCAAATTTTTTTCCAGATATCTCACATTTTTCCCGGTATAATTTTTCAGAGTTCTGTATTAAATTCAATTCAAATCGCTTCAAATTAATAATTTTTTTCAGTAAAATCATTGAATTTTCAACAAGACAGTTGCACTTTTAACCAAATAGTTGTATTTTCAAACAAAAAGATTAATTTTTAATTTTAAAAAATAGGACTTTTCAACAAAATATATGAAAATCTCAAACAAATAGTTGAATTTTCAACTAAAAAAGGTCAAGTTTAATTAATTAATCACAACCATTTTTTTAAACCAAAATGATGAATTTTTAACTAAATCAATAAATATTTAACGAGAAGAGATTAATTTTCAGCTGAAATGATGAATGCATATTTTATTCGAATACTTAAATTTTCAATCATGAAGAATTATTTTCGAACACCAAGATTAATTTTCTACCAAAAAAACAACGATTTTTCAACAAAATACATGAATTTTGAATTAAATAGTTGAATTTTCCAGTAAAAAGGACGCATTTTTAACCAAATAGTTCAACTGCAACTAAAAACATCCATTTTCAACCAAAATTGATGAATTTTCAAATAAAATTATGAATTTTCAACTAAAATTATGAACCTTCAACTGGCATAGTTTAATTTTAAATAAAAAATATGAAATTACAACTGAAATGATTAATATTAATCTACAATTATTAAATTTTCAACCGAAACGATGCATTTTCAAGCAAGAAGATTAATTTCTTTTAAAAAACATGCAATTTCAACTAAAATATTTTCAATTTTCAACCGCACATTGTATAGTGAAATTTTTAGATTAAACAAATTTTAACAAAAAGAAATAAATAAAATTTTCAGCAAAATAGTGTTATAAAAATTCATTTTCAGCCAAAGAAAAAACTATTTTTTAACAAACAAAAAAAAGAATTTTCTATTAAAATGATAAATCTCCAACTAAAAAATTAATTTTTAATAAAAAAATTCAACTTTCAACCAAGTAATAAAATTTGTAAAAAAAAAAAGACGAATACCAAAGCGAAAAATGTAGTAGTTGATATTACATCCAAAACAGATTTCAATTATGAATCAAAAACAGTTAAATTCAATAAAAAGGACGACTTTTCAACACGATTTAAATTTTTAAATTAAGATTTTTTTCAGTCAAGAGAGCGAGAATAAATTGTAAACAATAGTTGAATTTTCAATCATAAAAATTAATTTTTAACTAAATCTTTAAACTTTCTACGAAGCAGTTTAATTTTTAAACCAAATATTCAATTTTTAGTTGCTAAACATTTTTTTCAATAAAAAAACGTATTTTCAATCAAGTATTTAAATTGCCAACCAAAAAGATTATGTTTGTTTGAAAAAATTAGTTATAATTTAAAAACAAAAAAAAACAGAAATTCTCAACTAAATATTTAAATTTTTAACAAAGCAGTCGAATTTTCAACCAAAAAAGTTGAATTTCCACTTAAAAAATTAATTTTTAACCAACCAGTTGAATTTTCAACCAAAATATTAAATTTTCCGTTGAAAAATTCTTTATTTTTTTGAATTTTTTATACAATATTTAAAATCTGCTACAAAAATCATGAAAAAAAATTCCCTGACAATTCCACGTTTTTTCCAGATATCTCAGATTTTTCCCGATATAACTTTTCATATTTCTTTATTAAATTCAATTTGAACCGCTTCAAATTACTAACTTTTCAAGTAAAATAATTTAATTTTCAACAAGATCGTTGCACTTTTAACAAAATAGTTGTAATTTCAACAAAAAATATTAATTTTTAATAAAAAATATGACTTTTCAACAAAATGTACGAAATCTCAAAACAGATAACTGAATTATCAACTAAAAAGATCCAATTTTAACCAAATAGTTGAATTTTGAACTGAAAAATATCAGTTTTCAATCAAAAATGGAATAAGTACATTTTCAGTTAAGAAAATTAATTTTCCAGAAAAAACAAAATTTAAACCGAACTGATGAATTTTTAACTAAAATAATAAATATGCAACTGAAACAGACTAATTTTCAAACAGAAAGATTAATTTTTGGCATAAAATTTCCACTAAAAACAATTTATTTTCGAACACCAAAATTAATCTCAAAACAAGAACAATAAATTCCTACAAAAAAAAAAAACGATTTTTCAACAAAGCACATGAATTTTTAATAAAATAGTTGAATTTTCAACTAAAAAAGATAACTTTGGAACCAAATAGATCCATTTTTTAAACAAATTGATGAATTTTCAAAGAAAATTATGAATCTTCACCTAAAATAGTTTAATTATCAACCAAAAAAATTAATTTTCTATAAAAAAATACGATTTTTCAACAAAATATATGAAATTTCAAGCAAGTACTTGAATATTCAACTAAAAAAGATCAACTTTCAACCAAATAGTTGAATTTTGAACTGAAAAATATTAGTTTTAAACAAAAAATGGAATATTTAAATTTACAGTTAAAAAAATTAATTTATCACAGAATTTTTTTTACAAAAAGGATGATTTTTAACTAAATTAATAAATATTCAACTAGAAGAGATACATTTTAAATCAAAAAGATGAAATTTTGACAATAGAATTTAACTTTCAACCAAAAGCATTAATTTTCAGCTGAAATGATGAATAAATATTTAATTTGAATACTTAAATTTCCAATCGAGAAAAATTATTTTCGAACACCAAGATTAATTTTCAAACAAGAAGATTAATTTTACACTCAGAAAAAACAACGATTTTTCAACAAAATACATGAATTTTGAATAAAATAGTTGAATTTTCCAGTAAAAAACGACGATTTTTCAACCAAATAGTAGAACTGCAACTAAAAGTATCCATTTTCAACCAAAACTGATGAATATTCAAATAAAATTATGAATTTTCAACTGAAATAGTTGAATTTTGAACTGAAAAATATCAGTTTTCAATCAAAAACGGAATAGGTAGATTTTCAGTTAAGAAAACTAATTTTCCAACAAAAAAATATATATTTTAAACCAGTGTGGTGAATTATAAACAGAAATAATAAATATTTAACTGAAAAAGATTAATTTTAAAACCAAAAAAAATGTTTACAAAAGGTTTTAACTTTCAAAAAAAAATTCAGTTAAAATTATAATTATTTAATTGGAATACTTAAATTTTCAACAAAATAGTTGAATTTTCAACCAAAAATATGAGTTTTCACTAAAAAAAGACACCTTTCCAACCAAAAGTTGAATTTAAATGTTCTGTTAAGAAACTTAATATTCAACAAAAAGGATTAATTTTTAAATAAAATGATCAAATATTCAACTGGAACAGTTACATTTTCAATTAAAATGCTCAAGCTTCAACTGGAATAGTTGAATGTTCAACAAAAATGATGAATTTTTAACAAAGAAGATTGTTTTCTACAAAAAATACGACTTTTCAACTCAAAAAGATATTTTTTCAACCAAGTTAGAATTTTCAGTTTTAAAATAATAAATTTAAGAACAAAGTTGCATTTTCAAATGACTTTATTTTAAAAAATAATTGAATTTTCAACTAAAAAAGATACTTTTCATTCCAACTTAGTTTTTAGGTTTAAAATGAACAATTTTGAAGAAAAAAAGGTTGCATTTTCAAATAAAGTCCTGAACTTTCAACTAAAATGATGAACCTTCAACTGGCATAGTTTAATTTTAAATTGAAAAAATGAAATTACAACTGAAATTATTAATAATAATCTAGAATTATTGAATTTTCAACCGAAACGATCCATTTTCAAGCAAAAAGATTAATTTCTTTTAAAAAACATGCTATTTCAACTAAAATATTTTCAGTTTTCAACCACAAATTGTATAATTAAATTTTTAGTTTAAATTTAGTTTGAAAAACAAAACAAAAAAAGAATTTTCTATTCAAATGATAAATCTCCAACTAAAAAATTAATTTTTAATACAAAAATTCAACTTTCAACCAAGTAATCAAATTTGTAATAAAAACAGGACGAATACCAAAGCGAAAATGTAGTAGTCGATATTACAACCAAAACAGATTTCAATTTTGAATCAAAAACAGTTAAATTCAATAAAAAGGACGACTTTTCAAAACGAGTTGAATTTTTAAATTAAGATTTTTTTTCAGTCAAGAAAGAGAAAAAATTGCAAACAAATAGTTGAATTTTCAATTATGAAAATTAACTTTTAACTAAATCTTTAAACTTTCTACGAAGCAGTTAAATTTTTAACCAAAATATTCCATTTTTAATTTAATTACATGATTTTTCGACCAAATAGTGGAATTTCGAGTTGAAAAGTTAATTTTCAAACATTTGAATTTTCAACCAAAATATTAAATTTTCAGTTGAAAAATTCTTTATTTTTTTGAATTTGTTATACAATATTTAAAATCTGCTATTCAAATCCTGGAAAAAAATTCTCTGACAATTCCAGGTTTTTTCCAGATATCGCAGATTTTTCCCGGTATAATTTTTCATATTTCTTCAAACTACTAACTTTTTAAGTAAAATAATTCAATTTTCAACAAGATAGTTGCACTTTTAACAAAATAATTGTAATTTCAACCACAAAGATTAATTTTTAATTTAAAAAATATGACTTTTCCACAAAATATATGAAATCTTAAACAAATAGTTGAATTTTGAACTAAAAAATATCAATTTTTAACGAAATAGTTGAATTTTGAACTGAAAAATATCAGTTTTCAATAAAAAAAATGGAACACGTACATTTACGGTTAAGAAAACTAATTTCCCAAACAAACAAAATGTTCTAAACCAAAGTGATCAATTTTGAACTGAAATAATAAATATTTGAGTGGAAAAGATTAATTTTTAAAAACAACAAAAAAAAACGTTTACAAAAGTGTTTAACTTTCAAAAACAACAAAATTAATTTTAGGCTAAAATTATGACTATTTAATTGGAAAAAACTAATTTGCGAACAAAAAGATTATTTTTTGGCAAAAAATTGCAATAAAAAAAATTAATTTTTGAACACCAAGATTAATTTACAAACAAGAAAAATAACTTTCTACAAAAAAAAACGATTTTTCAACAAAACACATGAATTTTTAATAAAATTATGAATCTTCAACGAAAATAGTTTCATTATCAACCAAAAAGATTAATTTTCTATAAAAAAAGGAGGTGTTTTCAACAAAAATATATTAAATCTCAAGCAAATAGTTGAATTTTTAACTAAAATGATCTATTTTCAACCAACAAGATTAATTTTTGGCAAAAGAATTTAACTTTTGACCAAAAACATTAATTTTCAACTGAAATGCTGAATAAATATTTAATTTAAATACTTAAATTTTCAATAAAGATGAATTATTTTCGAACACCAAGATTAATTTTCAAACAATAAGATTAATTTTACACCCAAAAAAAAAACAACGATTTTTCAACAAAATACATGAAATTTGAATAAAATAATTGAATTTTCCACTAAAAAAAAAAACACATTTTCAACCAAATAGTTGAACTGCAACTAAAAAGATCCATTTTCAAACAAACTGATGAATTTTCAAATAAAATTATGAATTTTCAACTGGAATCGTTGAATTTTAAACAAACAAAAAAAATTAATTTTCAACCTAGAAGATTATTTAATGTTCAGCTAAAAAAGATACAGCCTTACCCACAAATTAAATAGTTAAATTTCCAGTTAAAAAAGTTAATGTTCAACCTAAAAGATGAACTTTTAAATAAAAGTATCAAATATTCAATTGTAACCGTTTATTTTTCAGTTAAATGATAAATCTTCAACTGGAATGCTTTAGTTTCAAAGAAAAAAGATTAATTTTCAACAAAGAAGATTATTTTCTACCAAAAAAGACGAATTTTCAACTAAAAAAGCAATTTTTTCATCCAAAGTTAGAGTTTCCCGTTTTAAAATAACAAATTTAAGAACAAAAGATACATATTCAAATAAACTAATAAAGTTTTAACTGAAATGATGAATATTCAACTGGAATAGTTTCATTCTAAGTAAAAAAAATGAAATTACGATTGAAATCATTAATCTTTATCCAAAATCATTCAATTTTCAACAAAAAAGATGATTCTTCAAGCAAGAAGATTAATTTTTATTTAAAAAAAAAAAAAAACACGCAATTTCAACTAAAGCAGATATTTTTTCAACCAAGCATTGAATAGTTCCATTTTTCAACAAAATAGGTCAAAGTTTAAACTGAAAAGTTAAATTTTCTATTATAAAAAAATAATTGCCAGCCAAAGAAAAAACGAATTTTCGCCCAAGAAGTTGAATTTTCATTTAAAATTATGAATCTTCAACCAAAAAATTGATTTTTAATCAAAAAAGTTTAACTTTCAACCTAGTAATCATATTTTCATTTTAAAAAACAAATTCTCAACAGAAAATTTAGTAGTTGATATTAGAAAAAAAGACGTCTTTTCCACACGAAATGAATTTTTAATAAAGAAAGAGTTTGCATTCAAGAGAGAACAAAAAAAAAATACAAAAAAATTGTTGAATTCACAAGCAAAAAGATGATTGCTCAAACAACAAGATTAATTTTATACCATTATAGAATGAATTTTTAACACAATACATAAAGTTTTAACGAAAAACCTGAATTTTCAACTGAAAAGGATGAATTTACAACAACAAAAATATAATAGTTAAACTTTTTCAGTTAAACAAATTAATTTTAAGCAAACAAAAAACCCGAATTTTCAACAAATCATTGTTTATCAAATTTAGATTGGAATTTAAAAAAAAAAATTAAGCACGCTTTCGGAAAAATTCCACGTCCCCGTTTAAAAATTAACAGAAATTATTCCAAAAACTGTTTACAATTAAGAGACTTTATTGAAATTTGAAGTATACCTCCAACATTTCGTCCTCCTAGGGCGCCCATTAATTCATTTTCGTCATCAAATTCAAACCTAACGCCAGATCCATTTGTCGATACACCACATCCTCCACTGCGACACAATGATACGGGAACAACACCGTAAACGTAAAACAATAAAATGGGAACTCCAATTCCCACGGCAAGGCCAGCCAACACCGGAGACACCAAAACCTGTTTAAAAATAAACAAAAATAAAAACAGGAAAAAAACATTCGATAATTTTACAATATTTTTAATGGCAATTCCTTACTGTGCTCGAAATTCTCGAGCGCTAGTCGTTAATTACTATAATTAACGCATGCTGCGGCGGAGAGAACAATGAAATTAATTGAGCCATTACACCTTATTAAACTAATCAGAAGCTCTAAAACCCTCTAGGGTAGAATGAAGTTCAAGTTTGCAAGTTTGTATGTTACAGGACTTCGGGAGATTGTTTGCAAGATATTAATGTCTTCTAATTTTAAACGGCCCTAATTACTAATAAAATTAATACTACTAATTAAAATGAATGCTTTCCAAAAATAACAGTCTCTTCAGCAATTATTAATTAAATTGTTTATAAAGGAAATGTCTCCGAAGTTTTACTGCGAAACTCTAATTACTTGTGCTAGATTTAAACTTGATTTTTTCTTCTATCAATGGAAGCTATAGCATGGAAGCATAAAGCAGTTTCCGATAATTGATACTTCAGGGATAAGAAAATTTAAATTTAAAAAAAATGCGATAGCCTTGATGGAAAAATATTACTAGGAAGCTTGTGTTCGTCAGATTTAATCCGAGGCCGTAAAGAAAACGCAAAGTAAGTTTAGTGTCGCAGGAAAATATACTGGCGATTCGGCGGACGATTTTAAATTCCCGAACCTTTCCCGGTCAACTAAATAAATTATTTTTCAAATAAATACTTACATTTTCTCGTAAAAAAAATCAATTACCAACAAAAAATGGAATAAACTTTGAGTTGAAACAATTTATTTTGCCCAAAAAATCGTATTTTCAAGAAAACAGTTTAATTTTCACCTAACTGATGAATTTTAAACTCAACCCGTAAATAGAGGTAATTTTTGAAATTTAAAAAAAACGAAAAGCGATGCTAACTTTAGTCTTTAATGACGAGCAATTTGATTTCTGTAACATATTTTTATATTTTTTTCAATAAAACTAACTTTCATAAAAATAGTTACATTCCCAAACAAAGTGATGAATTTCCAACTAAAAACAATGAATCTTTAACTGAAATTGTTGAATTTTCACTAGAAAATATAAATTGTTAACGAGATCATAAATAATTCATTTTTAAGTTAAAAAAATTATTGTTCAACCAGATTGATGAATTTTTAACTAAAACTACGAAATATGCAATTGAAATAACTTACATTTTCATTTAAAATAATTACAATTTCAAATAAATTGATGAATATTCAACTAAACGATGAATCTTTAACTAAAATGGTTATATTTGTGACGCAAAAGATGAATTATCAACTAAAAATTCTAATTTTTCAGTCAAAAATTGAATAAATAAATTGTTAGTCCAAAAATAAGTGTTCACTAAAGAGATGAATTTTTATCTAAAATTATGAAATATTCAACTGGAATTCCAGTTCCAGTTCCATATTCAGCATAAAAAACAAAATAATTTTCAAGAAAAAAAGAAACAAAATTTCAAGAAAATAGTTAAATTTTCGGCAAAAAAATCCCTTTTCATCAAAAGAAAAAACAAGTTTTTAATCAAATAACTCACATTTACACCAAAGAAATGAATTTTTTATTGGAATAATGAATCTTCTAACAAAAAAATTAATTTTCAACTAAAATGTTAAATATTCAAATCTAATACTTGAATTTTTAACCGAAAAGAAGAATTGTTAAACAAAAAGATTAACATGCAAAGAAATGATAATTTTCAACCAAAAAATCAATTTTTAACCAAATATGTGGATTTTGAACGGAACAGTTGAATTTTTAATTTAAAAATACCAATTTTCATCCAAATTGTTAAATTTTTAACAAGAAAAGATCAATTTTAAACCAAAAACACTCAAATTTTCAGTTGAAAGAATTATTTTTTAATTAAACTGATTAATCTTCAACTAAAATGATGAATCTTTAATTGGAATAGTTGAATTTTATAGCAAAAAGATTAATTTTCAAACATAAAGATTAATATTCTACGAAAAAGACGAATTTATCATAAAATGCAAAAAATTTTCAAACAACTAGTTTAATTTCTAAATAACTAAAAAAAATAATAAAAACTGAATAACAAATTCTGGATTAATTAAACTGAGATAATGGGGAAAATCTGCGACTGTAGATAAAGTGGAAATTACTTTTCTAAATTTACAAAAATAATTAAGATAAAGGAAATTCCGAGACAAATGGTATATTCATAAAAAAAATCGACAAAAACAATTCGCTTTTCTTTCTGCAACTGGCTTTCACTTCACTGAATTGCTGCTACATTCTTTGTTACCTTTCATAAATTTTATTTCCTGGGATTATTTAGATTTTACAATTCCTGGCAATTCATAACTCCTTAACTTTCCACATTAAATTTCAAAAACACATTTGAATTGAAAAAATTAAAATTTACATTTTTCCCTGTTGACTTTTAAGCGTTTATGATAATAATTATCAAAACTAATTGCTGTATTATAATGTAAAGTTTCAAAAGAATTTAAAATTTTCAAACTATATTACATTTTCAAAAAAATAGACGAATTTTCCACCGAATATGTTAGAAACTAGATGAATTTTCAACCAAATAGTTCATTTTTCGAACAAAAAAGATATTTTTTGCGAAAATAGTTGAATTTTGATTTCAAAATGATAAATTTTCTGCCCAAAAAGATGAATTTTCAACAAAACAGTTGAATTTTCGACAAAAAAAAACTGTAAGAAAACAGTTAAATTTTCAACACTATAATGAAATTTTCAACTAAACCGTAGAATCTATAAATCAAGAGATTTTTTTCTGAATCGAAAATATAATTTAGTACAAGAGGACACTAGTGAATTAAAAATAATTAAATTTGAACCATAAAGGATGAATTTTTAACAAAAAGAGAAGAGTTTTCTAATCCAAAAGGACGGATTTTCTATCCAAAGAGAGAAAAATGTTCAACAAAACAGTTGAATTTTCGAAAAAAATATGACTTTTTATCAAAATAGTTGATTATTCAAAAATTAATTAAATTTTCCTCCAAACAGTATAATTTTTAATCAAAATATATAAATTTTAGAACCAAAATATAATAGTACACTGTTTAATTAAGATTAATTAACTTTCAACCAGCAAAGACAAATTTTGAAACAAAATAGGTGACTCTTCTCCCAGAATTTCAATTCAAAAGCATGGATTTTCTATAGAAGTAAACGAATGTTTAACCAAACAGTTGAATTTTCGATTAAAAAAGGTGATTTTTTTATCAAAATTGTTGAATTTTCCACAAATTAATTAAATCTCACACGAAATAGTAGAATTTGTAACCAAAACAAATGAATTCTGGGCCAAAGATACAATCCGAAAGAAGAAAATTTCAAATCAAAACGAACAATGTTTATCAAAACAGTTGAATTTTCAACTAAAAGGATGTCTTTTTAACAAAATAGTTAAAAAAATTTCCACCAAATAGTAGAATTTTTAACCAAAAGAGATTAGTTCTGAACTATAAATATTATAGTATACTTCTTTAATGAAAAAAAAATTAACTCTCAATCACAAAAGATGAATTTTCAACAAGAAAGGATAACTTTTCTACCAAAAGATGAATTTCGAATCCAAAAAGACGAAAGTTCTATAAAATAGATGATTTTTCGATAAAAAGAAAAAAAATTTTTTAGGAAAACAGTTGAATTTTCAACTGACAATTAAAATTAATAAACTTTAACCTGAAAGGACGAATTTTCAACCAGAATAGATGACTTTTCTCACAAAATAGGTTGCAATGCAAAAAGATGGATTTTCTATCGAAGAAGACGAATTTTCGACCGAAAAAGATGACTTTTTATCAAAATATTTTTATTTTCCACCAACTAATTGAATTTTCCACTGAACAGTAGAATTTTGAAACAAAAGAGATGAAATCTGAACCACAAAAAATGAATTTTTAATGAAAAAAAATTACTTTTCTACCAAGAGATGAATTTTCAATCCGAAAGAAGAAAATTTCAATTAAAAAAGACGAATCTTAAACAAAACAGTTGAATTTTTGAAAAATTAATTCAATTTTCCATCGCATAGTAATATTTTTAATCAAGGGAGATTAATTCTGAACTATAAATATAATAGTATACCTTTTATTGAAAAAAAATTAACTCTCAATCACAAAAGATGAATTTTCAACAGGAAAGGATAACTTTTCTACCAAATGATGAATTTCGAATCCAAAAAAAAGACGAAAGTTCTATAAAATAGTTGAATTTTCGATTTAAAAAAAGATCATTTTTAAGAAAGCAGTTGAGTTTTCAAGAAATTAATTCAACTTTCCACCAAATAGTAGAATTTTTAACCAACAGAGATGAATTGTGGATAAAAAATATAATAGTAGACTTTTCATTAAAAATTAAGAAACTTTAACCTGAAAGGACGAATTTTCAACCAGAAGAGATGACTTTTCTCACAAAATAGAATTTTCAATTCAAAAAGATTGATTTTTTAATTAATTACATTTTCCCCTAAACAGTAGAACTTTTGTCTAAAACAGATGAAATCTGAACCAAAAAAATAACTTTTCAATTAAAAAGAATTAACTCTCAACCAACAAAGACGAATTGAATGGACTTTTTAACAAAATATTCGAAATTTGAAAAAATAAATTAAATTTTCCACCAAATAGTAGAATTTTTCACCGACAGAGATTAATTCTGAACAATAAATAAAATATTATACTTTTAATTGAAAAATAATTAACTCTCAAGCAGAAAAGATGAATTTTTAACAGGAGAGGATGAATTTTCTAATAAAAGATGAATTTTGAATCCAAAAGGACGAATTTTCTTCTCGAAACAACGAATTTTCAATCCAACTTTTTAATGAAATAGTTGAATTTTCAAAAAATTAATTAAACTTTCCATCAAATAGTAGAATTTCTAACCAAAAGAAATTAATTTTGAACTATAAATATAGCAATAGACGTTTTAAATAAAAATAATTCACTTTTCTACCAAAAGATGAATTTTCAATCCAAAAGGACTTATTTTCTATTAAAAAACACAAATATTCAACAAACCGGTTGAATTTTATACCAAAAGAGGTGAACTCTGAACCAAAAAGATATTAGTAGATTTTTGATTTGAAAAGAATTAACTTTCAACCAAAAATAGTTGGATATTCTTATTGGGTTCCATTAATTCAGTTCTCATTACAGGAATAAATTTAAAAAAAAAAGAGAAAACTGGGGATCTTTAAAAAATGGAAATAGAGAAAAAGAGTGCAAAGCCAGTGAAAATTCTAGACAAGGAAGCAACTGATGTTACTTCAGAATCTAAATAATCCCCTTTTTATTCATCTAGGATCTAAAACATATATTTTTCATCATACTTTTATTATACTTTTATTCCCCTCGAAATGACCGAAAGTGGGTAAATTTTATGCACAAAGACTCAAAATATCTTAAATACATAGTAATAAAAGGAAAATTCATTTCTGAACGAAACATTAACTTTAAAATCTTAAGCCTAGAATGATCTTCCGATATTTTAACGGAGCTGATTAGTGACACAGAGCACAATTCCAGACACATATTTCTCGGAAGAGCAAAACAATATTTATTAAAAAAAAGTAAAAAGAAAAACGCTATCTCCCGGTGCTAAAAATCCCAGCCTAATTCCCAGTTATCCTGATGATCAGTGGCCACCCTGATATACATAGGAAGGTTAAAACCAAACAACAAGGCTGTTGATAGTCCTTGGGCCGGATATATTTATCTTCGCTCCGTAACTCAGCATTGAAAGAAAGGAAAATTGTCTGATAGAGGCTTGACCCCATAAAATCCGCATCCCTAATCCTGATAGATAACATAGTAATTTAGTAAATGCCTCCGGAATTTCCCGAGTATCTGAAAACGAGATGAGAAAGGGACGAATTATGCGTTTGGATTTTTCGTACGACAGATGAAACGGGAGAAAGATATTGATTGAGGAAGATTGAGAGAGAGAGTGCGCGAGTGAGCGAGAGAGAGATATGCAGAAGCATGCGCGTCGAGGCACTATCGTCCCACCCATGGCGCCTCCATGCGTGCTCTCGGAATCCGTCACACTGCAGTTTAGACAGATAGACTGTAAGACCGGGAACAAAGTCAAACGAAACGGAACGAGTCGGGACCGGAAGGGGTTGTGCCCACGAATCCGGCCAACATTCAATGACCAGGACAACGAACCATGTCGACCTGGACTCATCAGACTCAGTCTCTCTAACGAGAACGCCCTTTCACAATCATCGCCGACAATCCAATCATCTGTGATCGGGCTCGGGACTCGCCCCGTTACGGCACACTCCTAGAATGCTCATCGGCGAGCAGTGAGTGTAGCTCCTCAAAAACGGCGGAACCGGCTCGAAGGACCGAGTGTGGCAAAAATTCGCAAAATTTCGAAACAAACGTAGTATGTCGGACAGTGAGGACACTGAGGGTTCGGGTGGCGAGTGGCCGGTGACCAAGGAATGGCTCGAAGGACTCCTCGTCGAACATCACGGCGCAGGATCTCAAATCACCGTTGATGACTTCACCGTGAGGCCAGGTTGCACTGCAGGCGAGAGTGTGCTCAGTGATATTCTCGCGGTAATGGTCGAATATCGAACGAAACCGGACGACACTAGGTGCGAGCTCAGTGTCATTGTCAAGCTTCTGCCCCAGGATCCCTACAGTCGATTCTTCGTCACCCAGGCTCAATTCGACCTCAGGGAAATCAAATTTTACACCCAGGTAACAAAATCACCTTTCAGATTTAGAAATGGACAGAAATTTTCATTGCAAATTAACAAGTTTCTATCTTCCAAAGCGTTTTTACAGTCGCCAGCCACATATTTGAATATCCTGTTTTGCAAATTCATGAAATAAATTGCAACAGTTCCCTCCTGTACAGAAAATGTTTTAGGATTCCCTGAACTTTCAACAACTATCATTGCATTTTCAAAAAATAGAGCAATTTTCAACCAAAAGGATAATTTTTTAACCCAGAAGATTAATTTTCTATAAAACAGGTTAATTATCAACCAAAAAATATGGCTTTTCTACCAAAAGAGATAAATTTTCATCCTAGAAAGATTTTTAGTCAAGAGAAAAAAAGTTCAATCAAATTTTTTAATTTTCAGCCCAAAAAGGCAAAATTTCTGCAAAACAGTTGAATTTTCAACTAAAAGATCAATTTTCTATAAAAAAAAGAAGAACTTTAACCAAATAATTGTACTTTCACTCAGTAAAGATAAATTTTCAGGCCAAAATAACCAATTTTCTACAGAAAAAATTGATTTTCAACCAAAAAGATAAATTTTCTATTAAAAAGAGGAATTTTCAAACAAATAGTTCAACTTTCACGTAATAAAGAAAAAAATGTAACCCGATATTTGAATTGTCAGTTAAAAATAAATAATTTTAAACCAAAACGAGTTTATGACCAATTGTTAAATGCTCAAACAAAAGAGATTAATTATCGATCAAACAGTTGCAATTTAAACAAAAAATGATAAAATTTCTATAAAAAAAGATGAATTTTCAACAAAAAAGTTGAATTTTTAACAGAGAAAGACTTTTGAGTCAAGAAAGAGAAAAATGCAATCAAACTGTTAAATTTTCCTGCCCAAAAAAAAACAAATTTCTGCAAAACTGTTGAATTTTTAACCACGAAATTTAAGTTTCTATCAAAAAACATTATTTTGTAACCAAATAATTGAAATTTCACTCAGTAAAGATAAATTTTCAACCAAATAGTTGAATTTTCAGGCCAAAATGGCATATTTTCTACAAAAAAAATTGAATCTTCAATCAAATAGTTGATTTTTCACCCAAAAATATTAAGTTTCTATTAAAAAAATACGAATTTCTATCCAAATATTTAAAATTTCACCTAATACAGATCAATCTTTGTCCTGATAGTTGAATTTTCATTTAAAAATAAAGAATTTTAAACCAAAATAAAACGAATTTTCAAACAATTAGTTAAATTCTTAACCAAAAAAGATTATTTATCGACCATATAGTTGCATTTTGAACCAAAAAAAACATGAAATTTCTACCAAAAAAGATTAATTTTTAACAAAATAGTTGGATTTTCAATTTAAAAAGATTTTTTTTTTTTTGTTAAAAGAGAAAAAAAGGCAACCAAACTATTAAATTGTTAGGCCAAAAAGAAAATTATTCTGCAAACTAGTTGAGTCTTCAACTAAAAAGATTAATTTTCTATAAAAAAACGAATTTTTAAGCAAATAGTTATATGAAAAATTTTTACCAAAAAAGATGAATTGTCATCAAAGCCGTTGAATTTTTAACCAAAAAATTTGAGTTTCTATAAAAAAAGACGAATTTTTAATCAAATAATTTAACTTTCACTCAGTAAAGATAACTTTTCAACCAAATAGTTGAATTTTCTGGCCAAAATTTCTACCAAAAAAGATGAATTTTCAATAAAAGAGTTGAATTTTTGACAAAAAAAAAGAATTTTTAATAAAACAGTTGAAGTTTCAACAATCTACTTAAATCTTCCAACAAATAGTTGACTTTTTAATTAAAAATAATTAAATTTCAACCATAAAAAACGAAAAAGACGAATGTTTAACAAACAAAAAAAGTTGAGTTTTGGCCAAAAAGATGATTTTTAACAAAATAGTTCAACTTTCAACAAATTAATTAAATTTTCCACCAAATAGTAGAATTTTTAACCCAAAGAAATAAATTCAGGGTCAAAGATTCAATAGTATACTTTTTCATGAATAAGAATTAAATTTTAACAACAAAAGATGAATTTTCAACCCGAAATAAGAAAATTTCAACAAAAAAGTTTAATGCTCAACCAAAACAAATTAATTATCAACCAACAGTTTGCATTTTGAACCAAAAAATACGAAATTTCTACGAAAAAAGATGAATCTTCATTAAAAGAGTCGAGTTTTCAACCTGGAATGATTTTTTAGTCAAGGAAGAAAAAAAATTCAAACAAATTATTGAATGTTCAGGTCAAAAAGCCAATTCTTCAACAAGACAGTTGAATTTTCAAAAACAAAAAGCAGATATTCAGCACTGGAAATTAATTTTTCCCCTAAAAGTGTTTCCATTCTACTTGATTCTGCCGCAGGAAATTTATTTCGGTCAAGACTTGGATGTGACATAACAACTGACAATCAACAGTCGCTACTCATGAAGATTCATGACAAGCAAAATCTCAAGAATCGGATCATTCCCATGCACAACAGACTCATCAAATAATACATATCGGAAATTTCTATACAAGCTTTGCATGCAATTCTAGTCCAAAATTTTACGATCAAATTAATCAACTGGCCTTCAATTTATATTGCTGTTTTTAATCTAATCTACTCGATAGACCCTATGAAAGCCGAATCTCAAAATAATAAAAAGATGTAAAACCCCTCTATTTTCCACAGGTGGTGCCCGACCTAGAAGCCTTCCAAAAGAAGCAGATAACATCCCCCGAGCTGGCAATCGAGCTACCAATACCCGCTTGCATTCACGCTCACTACAATCCAGGTGGAGGTGGCACCGAGGACAGTCCTGAACCTCCCGAATCGTTCCTCGTCTTGGAGAATCTGCGACCGCGCGGATTCGATGGAGCCGAGTTCTCACGCGGATTGACCCTGCGACAGGCTGAGGCAGCGCTGAGCGCCGTGGCATGTCTGCATGCCCTGTCATTAACCCTCAAAGTCAAGGAAGGCCGACCACTCTCCGACCGTTATCCATTCCTCTTTCAAACAGCCCGAGCCACCGACTCCTACCAGCAACTGGTGGAACGCGGTCTGCCACAATTGGCACGTTTTCTCGAGAGACGACCCGGTCTCGAGGCCGTTCTCGAGGCTCTCTTGGCACTACGTCCCCGCACCAAGGAGATAATTGCCGCTCTTCTCGCGCCCGAAGACCCCCTCGCTCTGATCACGCACACCGACTTCTGGTGCAATAATCTCCTTTTCAAAAACGACGAGGACGGCAACTGCAAGTGCGCGATACTTGACTGGCAAATGGTCACCTACAGCCGACCGACAAACGACATTGCCCTACTACTCGTGAGTTCCGTGCCCACTGAATTACGACGACGACACACTCCCACATTATTGGATAAATACTGGGACGTTCTGACCAGTACGAGCTGCAGTCTGGGTCTCGACATTCAGAAGGATTTGGCTTACACGAGAGCGGATTTGGATGGCGATTACAGAAGATCACAACTACTGGCACTCCTACTCTGCATAGGATCGGTGGATGTCGCTCTCGGCGATCCTCTCACGGAACAGCGTCTCATCGACGTTTTGGAAGATTTGCACAATGATGGAGTGCTAACCGGCGAGATTCCCGAAACAGCTCTTGCGGATGAACCGTAAACTTTATTCAGACAAAAGCTGCTAACGCCTATGACTCTATAATCCGTTACTTGTGTCTCTCTCTCTTTCTCTCTCTCTCTCTCTCTCTCTCTTGTCCTTCATCAAGATTCAAATAGGACATTTCAATATATTTCTCTACACCTCTACTTTCTTCAATTTCCAATCATGTCGTCGAACTGTTATATACGATGTGTATTTGAGGGCACTGTGTGTTTTTGGTACAGGCCCCTTAATACAAACTTTGTAAATATAATTATAAATCAGAATTTATTTTCACTCGGGTGTGTCTCGGAAGAAGGAAGAGGCTCAAGTAACACAAAATCGTCCAAGTAGGAAATATTCGTACACAATTAGTACGAAAAAAAAATAACAAACGGTAGAAAACTTTTCTCCACGGAACATTTATCACGTTTGCTGCAAAACAAGGCTGTCCAAAGCGAGACAAACTCAGTCCCAACAGGACAATAGATGAGGCTTCACGCGCGCTTTTAACGTGCGCACTTAATCGAGCTTCTACGCGAAATGACATTCTTTTAATCACATCTTATAAATTCAAATAGTAATGTTTATAAACAAGATTCACGTTAGTAGATTTTCCCCAAGAAAAAACAATGATCCATTTCATTTTTTAAGAATATCCTCCAACTTTTTAGTTGAGTTTTATTACGTATTACGAAAAAATTGTAATTCTTTGACACATTAGTACCTATTTCGGAAAAATAAACGCGATCTATATAAGAGAATTGTTACGACGTTTTATGTACTGATTTTCACTTTTTTACAATAATTAGTTCGTACTTTTAAATAGCCATGTATCAACAATAAGTAAACGATTTCTTGTACCCGAGCATTGTGCCAACAGAGAGGATAGGCTGATTGAAAACTTGTATTCGATTATTGACAAGAATGAAAGTAAACTTGTTGTTAAAACTATCAAGGATTATTATTTATCGGTCCGCAATTTTTAAGATTATACTACTGCAAATAATACAAAACTCCATTTATAATAGTGCATGGAAAATAAAATCCTGAAGTAGAATTCCAGGTTTTTTTCAGGTATAATTTTTCATAGTAAGGAGCTTTTTTAATATTTCGCATTTTTTTTAAATAATCGACGCGGAATGTCTATAGAGTTTCACGAGTTTTTTTTTATAAATATAATATTTTTCAACAAAATCAATAAATTCTCATCCAAATAGTTGAAGGCTTAACTTAAAAAGATCAATTTTGAATCAAAAAATTAATTTTCCTTATAAAAAAAATTGCAATCATAGAGTGATTATTTAAAAAAATTGTTTATCTTCCAAACAAGCAGTTTTATTTTCAACCAAATAGGTTGATTTTCAAATAAACTGAAGAACATTTAATTGAATAACTAATTTAATTGCATTTTCGCCTAAAAAGATGAATTATCAAACAAGAAGATGAATTTTTTTGCCAAAAAAGGCCGATTTTTAACACAAAAGACGTGTATTTTTATTTTAAAAAAATCATTTTTCAACCAAATAGTTGAATTATGAACTGGAAAAAACCAATTTTCATCCAAAAATAAAACAGTTAAATATTAAGTTAAAAAACATGAATTTTCAACCAAAGTGATGAATTTTTAAATAAAT
This sequence comes from Acraspis erinacei, assembly GCA_035041075.1. Taxonomy (NCBI): domain Eukaryota; kingdom Metazoa; phylum Arthropoda; class Insecta; order Hymenoptera; family Cynipidae; genus Acraspis; species Acraspis erinacei. Next base: position 15,566,461 of record JAWWLR010000092.1, on the reverse strand, counting down.
TTATGACTCTTTAATTGGAAAAGTTGAATTTTCAGACAACAAGATGATTTTTCAACGAAGAAGATTAATTTTTACGAAAAACGAGTAATTTTTAAAAAAATAGATGAATTTTCCACTAAAAACGATAAATTGTCAACCAAAAATGTAATCGTTTTATTTTCAATTAAAAAAATAATAATTTTCAAATCGAATTATGAAATATTTAATTGAAACCAAAAAGATTAAGTTTGAACCAAGAAGATTAATTTCTACCAAAAAATAAAAGAATTTTCAACTAAAGAGGATAACTTTTCAACCAAAAATTGAAATGTTAATTTTCTAGTTAAAAAAATTAAGGTTTAACCAAAAATATAAACTTTGAACTAAAATGATGGAATATTCAACTGCAATAGTTAGTTCAAAAAATAAATTTTCAAACAAAAAATGTTAACAAAATATTTAAAGTTTCATCTGGAACAGTTTACTTTGAAAATTAAACTATTTTCTTAAAAATTCGTTTCCTTGTTGCTTGAAAAATAATTTTTTTAAACTGCAAATGTATCTATTAAATTTTGTATGGAGAATTCATACTTTTATTAAAAATTCATCTTCTCTCTAGTTGAAAATTCTAGTGTTTGCAGGCAAAATTTCCTTTTACGATACAAAATTAATGTTTTTGGTTAAAAAGTTGATAACTTTTTTCTTAAAAGTGAAACTATTTTGTTTAAAATTAATAGGCTTTGCTTGAGAATTCAACTATTTTGTTGAAAATACGTCTTTTCTGGTCGAAGATTCATCACGTTCATTGAATTTTTAACTATCTAAATGTGAATTATTTTTTTTTTCTTAAAAATTATTATTTTCGGGTTGAAAATTCAAATTTTTGCAGAAAATTCGTCCTTTGGCTTCAAATCTCAATAATTTAATTAATTTCTGAATAATTTTAAATTTCCGATTTTGATTGAAAATTGATTATTTTTTGGAAAATTCAACAATTTTGTCAGAAAATCACTCTTTTGGATTGAAAATTTAACTCACATTCTGAAAAATTGTCCGTTTTGCTTGTAAATTCACCAAATTTTTGTATAAAATTCAACAATTTTGCCAACAAATTATTTTTATGTAGAAAATTCATATTTTCGGGTGAAAAACGTAACAGATTTTTACAGAAAATCGCCTTTTAAGTTTCAAAATTCAACAATTTTACTGAAACTTTTGTTGTAGCTTGACTGAAGAATCTTTCTTAATTTAAATTTCGTCTTGTCGGTTCAATTCAGCTATTTTTGATGAACAATTGAATTCATTTTTCGTTGATATATCACCTATTATATTTTTCGTTGAGAATTCATTTTTTTAAATTAAAAATTCAACTGCTTGGTAGAAAGTTAAAATCTTAACTATTTAGTCGAACAAAAAAATTTTTCTTTGATAAACATTAATTTTTTTAACTGAAAATACAACTATTTCATTTCGGTTGAAAATTTAGTTTTTTAATTTAAAAATTCAACTAATTTAGTAGATCATTTGACTTTTTTAGCTGAATTCAACCATTTTTTCTTACAAATTCAAATCTTTTTTTGCTTGAAATAACAATTAAGTACATTTATGGTTAAGATTTAACCTTATTTATTTGAAAATATAGCTACTTGGTTGAAAATTGATTGAATTTCTTTTCAAAAAATTATATCTTTGGCTTAGCATTTAACTATTTTGTAAAAAATTCGTTTTTTTTTGTGGCTGAAAATTAATGTTTTAACCAAAAATGTAATTTTTCCATTTTTGATTTATAAATCATCATTTTTAGTTGAAAGTGCAAAGATTTGGTCGAAAATTGTTCTTTTTTATATGAAAATTCAACTATTTAATTGAAAATTCGTCTTTTTGTAGAATTTTTAAAAATTGAAAATCTACCTTTGTCGGTTAAAGTCAGCTTTTTCAATTTTTTTAAATCAAAAATTCAACTACATTGTTCAAAATTTGTCTTTTTTTTCAAAATTCGTGTTTTTTGGTACAAAATTAAACTATTTTGTTTTAAAGTCTTAAGAATTTAAAGCGTCTCATATTGAATTCAATATGGTACCTAAATTAATATGATTTAAAAGAATTTATTCCTCTCTACTGTCCTATTTTCTTTTCTTTAAAAATCTCCCAATTTTTCCCTGTTTTGAGAGCATTTTGGGTAACGGAACTCACTAAAAACGCGTTTATTTGCCCCTCGCTGGTACCATTTATTCACGGAAAATATCTAAAATTGCTACTATGATAAAACAATTTTTTTGTTGTCAACTTACCGATGCTGTGACTCCGCCAACGATGAAAGCATTTCTTTTGTGTTTGTTGGCCTTTTCGTATCTCGTATACAATTTTCTTCCCACCCAGACAGGTATACCTAGAGCGGGGAAAATCAGTTAAACATTTTTACTTTCTTTACATGTTTCTCTGCTATTGCTTTTTTTGTTACAGGTAAAGAAAAGTTATCAATAATTTTATTTTTCTCTCGTTCTGGTGATTTTCAATTAGAATTAGAACCTGTATGAGAAGAAAATGATAAGTTACTCACCTATAATCATTGCAGGCACGGCTATACCAGCGACAAGGCCAATTCCAACAGGAGCCCCGACCAATGTTCCCAGTTGCCACAAAATTTTCTTTTTTCTTGACCAAGGCTTTTTGCCCCAGAATGTGCAACCCGAAGGACTGTTGTAAATAAGCACAATAAATATAGAAAAATGTAGAACTGGAATTTTAAGCCAAAAAGATGAATTTTCAACTCAAATTATGAATATTTAACTGAAATACTTGCATTTTTAATCAAAGAGATGAATTTTTAAGCAATAAGATTAATTTGAAAACAATTAAATTAAATTTCCGCCGAAAATACCATTTTTAAACAAAATACGCGAATTTGAACGAAATAGTTGAATTTTCATTTAACGGAGATAAATTTTTTACCAAATGGCTGAATTTTCCAATAGAACCAAAAATCAATTCTCAACAAAAAATTGAATAGTTACATTTTTAGTAAATCAAGTGAGTTTTTAACTAAAATTATGAATTTTTAAACAATAACATTAATTTTCTACAGAAGAATACAATTTTCAAACAAAATACATTTATGTTAACGAAATTGTTGAATTTTCAATCAAAGGAGACAAATTTTTAACCAAATAGTTGAATTTTCAAATAGAAACAAAATTAATTTTCAAACAGAAATTTGAAAAGTTTTATTTTTAGCAAATCAAATGAATTGTTATCTTAAACTATGAATATTTAACTAAAATACTTGAAAGGAGACAGATCTTTAACCACATAATTGAATTTTCAACTAGGAAAAAATTATGTTTAAGAGAAAATGAACTAGTTACATTTTTAGTAAATCAAATGAATTTCTAACTAAATTCAGGAATATTTAACTAAAATAGTTGCATTTTTAACCAAAACGATGAATTTTCAAACAAAAAGAATCATTTTCTACCGAAAAATACAATTTTTAAACAAAATACTTTCATTTTAACGAAATTATTGAATTTTCAATCAAAGGAGACAAGTTTGTAACCAAAAAGATGAATTTTCAAATAAAAAAAAAATCAACTTTCAACAAAAATTCGAATAGTTTCATTTTTAGTAAATCAAATGAATCTTTAACTGAAATAATGAATTTTTAAACAATAAGATCAATTTTCTACCGTAAAATAAAGTTTTTAAACAAAATACTTTCATTCTAATGAAATAATTGAAGTTTCAATCAAAGAAGACTAGTTTTAAACCAAATAATTGAATTTTCAAAAATATAAAAAAAAATTTGAACAGAAAATGGATTAGTTACATTTTTCGTAAATCAAATGAATTTCTAACTAAAATAAGGAATATTTACCTAAAATACTTGCATTTTTAACCTAAACGATGAATTTGTAAACAATCAAATTTATTAAAAAAAAATAATAATTTTGAAACAAAATATTTTAAACAAAATGTTGAACTTTAGAATAATAAAAAAATCCATTTTCAACCAAAATTTGAATAGTTTCATTTTTAGTAAAGCAAATGAATCTTTAACTGAAATTATTAATTAAACAAAAAATAAGATTAATTTTCTACCGAAAAATAAAGTTTTAAACAAAATACTTTCGTTTTAACGAAATAATTGAATTTTCAGTCAAAGGAGACAAATTTTTAACCAAAAAGTTGAATTTTCAAATTAAAAAAATCAACTTTCAACCAAAATTTGTATAGTTTCATTTTTAGTAAATCAAATGAATCTTTAACTAAAATTATGAATTTTTAAACAATAAGATTAATTTTTTACCGAAAAATAATGTTTTTAAACAAAATACTTTCAATTTTTCGAAATAATTGAATTTTCAGTCCAAGGAGACAAATTTTTAACCAAATAGTTGAATTTTCAGATAGAAAAAGATCAACTTTCAACAAAAATTTGTAGTTTCATTTTTAGTAAATCAAATGAATCTTTAACTAAAATTATGAATTTTTAAACAATAAGATTAATTTTCTACCGAAAAAATACAATTTTGAAACAAAATACTTTTATTTTAACAAAATTGTTGAATTTTCAATCAAAGGAGACAAATTTTTAACCAAATAGTTGAATTTTCAGACAGAAAAAAAATCAATTTTCAACAGACAATGGAATAGTTACACTTTTACTAAATCGAATGAATTTTTATCCTAAATTTTTAATATTTAAATAAAATACTTGAATTTTTAACCAAAAATATTGAATTTTCAAATAGAACAAAAAAAATCAATTTTCAACAAAAAATTGAATACTTACATTTTTAGTAAATCAAGCGAGTTTTTAACTAGAATTATGAATTTTTAAACAATAAGATTAATTTTCTACCGAAAAATATAATTTTCAAACAAAATACTTTCATTTTAACGAAAATGTTGAGTTTTCAACTAGAACAATTTTTTTTAACCGAAAGTTGAAAACTTACATTTTTAGTAATTAAATCAAATGAATTTCTAACTAAAATGGGGAATATTTAACTAAAATACTTGCATTTTTAACCGTAACGATGAATTTTTAAACAATCAAATTTACTTCAAACAAAAAAAAAAATAATTTTCTTCCGAAAAATACCATTTTTAAACAAAATACTTTTATTTTAACGAATTTGTTGAATTTTCAATCAAAGGAGACAAATTTTTAACCAAAAAGTTGAATTTTCAAATGAAAAAAATTAATTTTCAACTTCAATTTTAAATCATTTAAAATTTTTTATATTTAACTAAAATACATGAATTTTTAACCAAAAAATTTAAACCAAATGAGTTTTTAACTAAAATTATAAATTTTTTAAACAATGAAATTAATTTTCTGCAGAAAAAATACAATTTTCAAACAAAATACTTTTATTTTAATGAAATAGTTGAATTTTCAATCAAAGGAGACAAATTTTTAACCGAAACGTTGAACTTTCAAATAAAAAAAATTAATTTTCAACAGAAATTTGAAAAGTTTTATTTTTAGTAAATCAAATGAATCTTTAACTGAAATTATGAATTTTTAAATAATAAGATTAATTTTCTGCCGAAAAATAAAGTTTTTAAACAAAATACTTTTATTTTAAACTAAATAATTGAATTGTCAACTAGAAAGACAAATTTAAGCAGAAAATGGAATAGTTACATTTTTAGTCAATCAAATGAATTTCTAACTAAAATGAGAAGATTCATCTAAAATACTTGCATTTTTAACCAAAACGATACATTTTTAAACAATCAAATTAATTTCAAACAAAAAAATTAATTCTCTACCGAAAAATACGATTTTATAGCAAAATTCATAAATTTTAACAAATTAATTGAAATTTGACCTAGAAAACAATCCATTTTTGACAAAGAATGGAATAGCTACATTTTTAGTAAATTAAAAACATTTTGAACTAAAAATGAGCAATATTCTAATAAAATCATACTTGAATTTTTAACCAAAAAGATAAAAATTTTAAAATTAAGATTAATTTTCAGACAAAGCGATACATTTTCAAACAAAAAAATTCATTTTCTACGAAAAAATACAATTTTTAAACAAAATAGATGCATTTTAACGAAATAGTTGCATTTTTAATCAAAGGAGATACATTTTCAACCAAAAAGTTGAATTTTGAACCAGAAAAAAAAAATTTTTACAAAAACTGGAATAGTTCCTTTTTTTATAAATCAAATGAATTTTGAACTAAAATTATGAATGTTTAACTGAAATAGTCGAATTTTAAACAAAAAAATATAAGTTTTTAACTAAAACAATGAATCTTTAACTAAATTATTTAAACTTCCAACAACAAACAGATAATTTTCACTAAAAGAGATAAATTGTTAATCAAAACTTAAATAATTACGTTTTAAGTCAAGAAACTAAATGTTAAACCAAAAAAAAAATTCAAACTTAAAAAGATCATTATCCAACCAAAAATTGAATCATTAAATTTACAGACAAAAAATAGATGTTCAATAAAAAAAATGAATTTTCAACTAAAATTACGGAATATTCAACTGGAATAGTATTTTCATTTTCAGTTTAAGAAAAAAATTCCATTTTACCAAAAGAAAAATAGTTTTTAATCAAATAGCTAACTTAACAACAAAAGAAATGAATATTTAATTAAAATTATGAGTCTTCCATCAAAAAATAAATTTTCAACAAAAGAGATAATTTTTCAACCAAGTAAATTTACTTCTGACCTAAAAGATTATTTTTCAACTAAAATGATGAATATTAAAGAAAAAAATATTTTCTACCAAAAAAAGCAGTTTTTTTAAAACAAAATACGTGCTTTTTATACTAAATAAATGGATTTTCAATTAAAAAAAAAACAAAATTTACATTCAAATTGTTAAGTTTTGAAGTAGAAAAGGTCCATTTTCAACCGGAAGTGGAACGGTCAAATTTTCAGTTGAAAAAATTAACTTTCA
>JAWWLR010000092.1:15515759-15529905 GCA_035041075.1 Acraspis erinacei | reverse complement strand
ACTTGTTTTATTTTTTTTGACACGTTTGTACGATGCGAGCCGTCCACCACGGTCCACTACTCCGTCTCACTCCACTGTTCACCACAACTGTTTCACTGCCAGACTGTCTCTCTTTCTCCTGCTGCTCCAGCTATCCCCACCACTTATTTCTCTTTGCGCATCGATTTTGCGCATTGTCGCGCGAATTTCAAAAGACATGCCTATTGGAATTAAAAATTAAACTGTTTTGTAGAAAACTCATCTTTTTCGCCAGAAAATTTAACAATTTGGTTGACACTTTTATCTTTACTATGTGAAAAATCTTTTTTGATTGAAAATTCACCTTTTTTGGAAATTTTAACAATTTGGTTGATTTTTTTCTATCGTGCCTGAAAAATCTTTTTTTGTTGAAAATTAAACTACTGGGTTGAAAATGGAACTATCTTATTTAAAATTCATTTTTCTAACATTCAATTGTTTGGTTTAAAATTCGTCTTCTTGTCTTAAATTTTCAAAAATGAGGTTTCATTATTTTTTTCTTTTTTTTTTTTTTTTTGTCTGAAAAATCTCTCTTGGTTTAAAATTTGCTTTTTTGGTTTAAATATTGCACTATTTTACGAAAAATATCACTAATTAGTTAAAAATGAACTTTTTTGTAAAAAATTCATCTTTTTGTCTTGATGAAAATTCAACTAATTAGTTAAGAATGTACTTTTTTATGAAAATTAGTATTTTTATGGTTGCAAATTAAAGTGTTTTGTAGAAAATCCGTCTTTTTTATTTTAATTTTCAATATTTATACAACCTTCTTTCGTTCTTGCTCGAAAAAGCTTTCTTTGTTAAAAATTCGGCTTTTAGTTTTAAAATTGCACTATTTTTGCAAAAAAATTCCACTTCTCAGTTAAAAATTAGATTTTTGTTGAAAACTTGTCTTTTCGTTTTGAAATTCCAAAAATTTGTTAAAATTTTTTTATTTCGATACAAATTTTGTTGTCACAAATCAATTTTTTAAGTAAAAACTTAACTATTTCATTGTTGGTTGACATTTTTTATTTTAAAGTCTAAAATTTACCCTATTTTATTAGAAATTTCTTTATTTTATTTAAAAAATTGATTTACTTAACAAAAAATTAAACAATTTTGTTTATGTTTGATCAATATTCTTGAAAATTACTTTTTTTTCTTTAAAATAAAACAGAAATATCAACTTTTTCATTAAAAATTCATTATTTTTATAAAAATCCGTTTATTTTTTGTTGAATACCACTGCTTTTTATTTAAAATAAAAATATTTTTAGGCTGAAATATCCACTTTTCTATGTTTTGTTAAGATCTTCTTGGTTGAAAATTAATCTGCTTGATTGGAAATTGAAGTACTTTGATAAAAATTTTTTTTTTTGCTGAAACTATTTTTGCAACTAAAAATTCAACTATTTGTTTGAAAAATCATTCATTTGGTTTAAAAAATGTATTGACTAAAAATTAAGAGTTCGATTAAAATTTCATTGATTTTTTTATGAAAATTGTCTTTTTTGGTAGAAACTAAATCTTCTTCGAAGAAATTTCAACTTTTTTGGTTGACCTCAACGGATTTTGATTTAAAATTTTAATATTTTTTTGTTGAAAATAAATTACTTGGTTGAAGTTTTTTGAAAACAATCTTTGTTAAATATTCTTATTTTTATTGCTGAAAATTAAATTTTTCAATTGAATTTCATTAATTCTATTGAAAATTGAAAATGTTTATCTTTGGTAGAAAATTAATCCTCTTTGTTGAAAATTCGTCTTTTTAGGTTGAATTAAACTCTTGTTCGTTGAATATAAAAATTTTCTTATCATGCAAAATAATGTTTTTGTTTTGAAAACTCAACTACTTGGTTGAAAGTTGAACTACTTTTTTTTAATTAATTTTTTTATGAAGATTTTTCTCTTTGTTTAAAAATTCATATATTTTTTGATTTTTTTAATGTGAATTAATTTTTTTAACTAAAAATTAAATTGTTTGTACCAAATTTATTCGTTTAGTTGAAAAATTGCCAGTTTTAGTCGAAACTTAATGATCAAGTATGAAAATGCGTCTTTTTTAGTTAAATATTTATTTTTTTGGTCGAACATTTTTTTCTTTTTTTTAATAATTTTTTGTTTCTGAATGTACAATATTTTAATTGAAAATTTATTAATATGGTTAAAAATGTGTCTTCATCCATTAAAAATTCAACTGTTTGGTTTAAAATTGTACTATTTTATTGAAAAATCGCCTTTTTGTTAAAAAAATAAAACTACTTTTTCGAAATTCATATTTTTAGTTACAATTTCCACTATTTGGTTAAAAATGCATCTAATTTATTGAACATTCAATATTTTTGCTTACAAAATTAGCAATTTGAAGAGTTTTAAATTGACCTGCAGTCTCCCCACTACTTATTTTCTTCTGCGCATCAATCTTGCGCATTATAGCGCGAATTTCAAACGATATTTTTAAAAATTATGATGGACAGTTGTTTACAAAATTTTCTAACCAAAATTTTTATAGATTAATTAGATGTATCTTTTATGTCCATACAAATATCAGTATGCATATTTGTTACCAGAAAATGCTAAAAATTGCAGTTTTAATATTTTTCGGTGAAGAACCAATCACAGGAGAAAGACCCCTCTACGAATTAAAATCGAGCACGATAAGAAACGGAGAAAATGGCATTTTGACGTCTTCTGTCATCTTCTGTTTTAACTTTTTCAGGTTAAGATTTTCTAATCGCTAAAAATTCTGAAAATAAGTGAAATATATGGAATTTAGTTAATTTTATATTGTTTTCGAATAAATTCAAGGCTTTAAAAAAGTCTTTGCCTCTGTCAGCTGAAGTTAATTACTAGAATCGAAGTGAATCAGGTAAAAACAAAAGAATTTTTGTGAGAAGTCAAAATATGAAAGATTTACGTATTTAATCAAATTCCGTTTGTAAATAAACGCAAATAGCATGTGTTGCAAAACTTTATAGATACATTTATAATAAATATAAGAATTTGGTGTGATATATATGATGTTTATTATTCATCTTTGTTGAGGTTATTGTTTCGATTTATTTCATTTTTTTTTCTCTTCCTTTCATTGTTTACGTGCGGGATTTTCGTTATTTTTATAGAATAAGGTATTGCTGATTGAAAGTTTCAGTTCTGATATTGAGGAGAGGAAAAATAAAATATTAGAAAAATGTCGTCGACTCATCGAGAAGCTATTCAAAAACAAATCCAACAAGACTGGGCGAATCGAGAATACATTGAGGTTATAACAGGCAGTATTAAGAAGATCACAGATTTCCTCAATTCTTTCGGTAAGATTAAAATCAATATTTTTACAAATTTCCAAATTTTTTGCACGAGGCCTAAAATTTCAAAATCCAATTTAAAAAATTTGACATTTGTGTAATTTTACTAGTATTTCAAAAGAAACGAAAACGTCGAATTGCCTAAAAAATTGGAAGTTCTGAAAAGTATTTATTTTAAACAATTAAAGTATTGTGACAGATTTTACTAATTTATTTACATAAAAATGTTTACCTTGAATAATTTAGTTTTATAATTTAACTCAAAAATTAACTGTTTCATTTTTTACTGAAAATTTATGCTTTTAATTTGAAAATTCATGTTTTTTCTTAAATTTTTTTCTGTTTATTTGTTAAAAATTAATTTGTTAACTGAAAATAGAACTATTTCATTTTTTCTTGAAAATTGATTCTTTTTAGATTTAAATTTATATTTTTTGGTAGAAAAGTAATCTTTAGGTTTAAAAGTTTATTGTTTTGTTCAAAAATTGAACTTTTCGGTTCAAAATTCAGTTTTTTTTATTAAAGATTCATCATTATAGTTGAAAATTTATTTCATTGGTTAAAAATTCAACTGTTTTATTGAAAATTTTCTTTTGAGGTGGATGTATTTTGTAGAAAATTTGGCTTTTATGGCAGAATATTAAAATTCTTCGTGAAAAATTCAACTTTTTACTTTGCAATTTATTTATTTTCTTGAAAAATTGAACTATTTTGTAAATTAATTATTAGAATTAATTATAATTAATTAGGATTTATGATTTCTCCTTGTATTTTCTAATAATTAATAACTATTTTTTCTATTTTATGTTTCTCAAAATTAATTCTTTTAATTGAAAATATAACTTCCATTTTTTGTTGAAGTTTATCTTTTTTAGTTGAAAATTCACGTATTTTATAAAAAAATTCATCTCTCTGGAAGAAAATGAATCTTCCCAGTTGGAAATACATTTTTTTGTTTGTTAAAGATTCGCAATCTTTATGAAAAAATCATTTTTTTATTTAAAAAATTAAATTTTTTGCTTAAGATTGTCTTTTTGTATCAAAATTTATTTATTTTATTAGAAATGAAACTGTTTTTTTATAATTAAAAATGACTTTTTTTAACTTTAAATATAACTATTCAATTTTTTATTGCAATTTTATCTTTTTTAGTTATAAATTAACCTTTTTTTGCAGAAAATGAATCTTCTCGGTTGGAAATTAATTTTTTTTAAAGATTCATCATCTTAGTGGAAAATTCATTTCCTTGGTTAAATATTGAGCTATTTTAATATTGTCTTTAGGGTTAAAATATTAATTTTCTCATTGCAAATCAATATTTTTGGATGAAAATTCATAGATTTGGATCAAAATTAACCTTTTTTATTGAAAATTGTTTTTTTTGTAATACAAAATTCATTTATTGAACTGTAAATATAATTATTCCATTTTTAGTTAAAATTTATCTTTTTTTGGTTGTACATTCATGTATTTTGTTGAAAATTTATACGTTTTTCTAGAAAATAAATCTTCTTGGTTGGAAATTCATTTTTTTTTCTTTTGTTGAAGATTTTTCATGTTAGTGAAAAATTAATTTCTTTGGTTAAAAATTTAAATTTTGTCTTTAAAATTGTCTTTTGGGGTCAAATATTAATCTTCTCATTACAAATCAATCTTTTTGGATGAAAATTCATAGATTTGGGTCAAAATTGACCTTTTTTTATTGAAAATTGTTTTTTTTCTATAATTAAAAATTAATTTATTCAACTGTAAATATTGAAATTTTTAGTTAAAATTTACCCTTTTTGGTTGTAAATTCATGTATTTTGTTTAAACTTCATCCGTTTTTTCTAGAAAATAAATCTTCTCGGTTGAAATTTTTTTTTTACAAATTTAACCCTTTTGTTGAAAATTGTCCTTTGTGGTTGAGCATTAATCTTCTTGGTGGAAATTTAATCTTTATATCTGACGATTCATTTATTTGTTTAAAAAATTGAACTATTTTTTAAAATTTTGTTTTTATGTTTAAAAATCATTTTTTTTAGTTTTAAATATGACTATTCTATTTTGGGTTAAAATTTATCTTTTTTAGTTGAAAATTTATCTTTTTTGGTAGGAAATGAGTCTTCTTGGTTGAAAATTCTTTTTTTTTTATTAAAGATTCCTTATTTTATTGGAAAATTAATTTCTTTGCTTAATAAATTTCACTATTTTGTTGAAAATTACCTTTTGTGATCGAATATTTATCTTCTTAGTGAAAAATTAATCTTTTTGGATAAAAATTAATTTCTATTGATGAAAATTATTTGTATTTATTTCAAATTCATCTTTTTAGATAAAAAAATAAATCTGCTTGATTGGAAATTTTTTTCTTTTTTGTTAAAGATGCCTAATTTTAGTAAAGAAATTAATTTGTTTGGTTAAAAATGTAACTAGTTTGTTGAAAATTCATGTTTTTTGTCAAATATTCATATTTTTTGGTTGAAAATTACTCTTATTTCTTGAAAAAATTGGAAAATATTTTTAAATATTTCAGATGTGTTTTTAACAGATATTTTGGACTTCGAGAAGTTACAAGAAATAAAAAATATTTGATAAATTTTCGAAAATGCTTCCAAGTTATAAAATATTATAAATTTATGCAAAATTCTAAAAATTCCTAAAATTGTTTTCAGCTTTAAATTTAACTCAATTTTATTTCATAATGTTTTAATCTTACCAAATTCAAAAAAGTTTGTTTTAAAATCTTCTACTCTTTTTCGAAATTTAAGGAAATGTTTTGAAATCTTTTTCCATTTCCCCTGAAAGTTCATGTTTCAGAATAAAAAATTGTAAAAAAAATAATTTATCTTCTAATATTTTTAAAGTATTTAAATTTTTCATGATTTTTTCTTGTTAATTCCGCTAAATTAAAAAAATTCTAAAATCTTTTAGATCCTTTTTTCAATTTTAAAAATCCTTTGAAGTGTTTCGAATTTTTGTTTAATATTCTCTTTAAATTAATCTTCCGAAATAAAATATTATTATAATTTTTCCTATGAACCTAAAGATTATTTTTAATTTTTTTGAAGCCTCACAAAATACCTAAAATATCTGATGAGTTTTTTTTTATTTTTGAATCGTGTGAAACACTCTTTTTCCAAATTTTAGAAAATAATTTAAAATGTTTTTTGAACTTTTCCATTTTACTTTTAGAATTTTGTAAGAAAAAAATCATTTGAAATTTTCCCATGAATCTTAAAAATATTTTTTTCATTCTTTTGACGCCCTGCAGGATTGAGATTATCCAAAAAAATGCTGAAAAATTAAAAGAGGTTTCTTAATTTTTCCCATTTTCTTTTTCCACGCATTTTTAAATCTTCAAAACGTAAAATTATTAATTGAAAATTACACCTAAACCATTTAAATTTCTTCGAGAAATCTTCTAGAAAAATTAATATCAAAATCATCAAAAATAATGAAAAAATTTCGAAATTTTTTTCTCGGATTTTTCAAAATAAGTTTTTTCCGTAATTTAATTTTTCTTATCCTTTTAAAAATGTTCAAAAGTTTAGAAATTCTAATTTTTTAGCAAAATTTTAAGAACAGACTTATTTCCCAATATTAAATAATCAATAATCTTTTACAATTTAAATGTTCTCTTCTATCAGAAATATTTAGACGCATTTAGAAGTACATTTTATGATGAAATAAAATTATTTTTTTGGAAACTTCGATATACAATGTTTATGGTGCAGAATTCGTTTTTTTTTGGTCGAAAAATAATCTTTTGCGTTGAAAATTTAACTATTTTTTGAAAATTCAAATTTTTAGTTGAAAATTCATGTGTTTGATCAAAAATTCGTCTTTTTGGTATAAAATGAATCTTCTTACTTCAAAATTCCACTATTAGGTTGAAAAATAGTGTCCTTTATTGAAAAATAAACGTTTTTTTTTAAACGTATCCTTTTTGTTTGGAAAGTCAATTATTTGTTTGAACATTCGTCTTTCTCGTGTGAGAATTTGAAATTGTTTTGTTGAAAATTCAGTTTTTTTTGTAATTTTTTAAACTGAAAATTAAACTATTCCACTTTTTGTCATAAATTTATTTTTTTGAGTTAAGACGCCAACTATTAGCAGATATTATTTTGGAAAATCATCTATTTTGTTAAAAATCGGTCTCTCTTAGTGAAAAATTAATATTTTTGTTTGAAAATTCTACTGTTTTGTTCAAAATTCGCATTTTTGTTCTTGAAAATTCATATTTTCAAATTGAAAATTTAATTATTGAGTAGAAATTTCATTTTTTTATTTGAAAATGCAACTATCTGATTAAAAACTAATTTATTTTTTGTTTGAGAATTCAGATATTTTCATAAAATATTTACGTCTTCTTTGGTCAAAAAATAATATTTATTGGTTGAAGATTAATCTACTTGTTTGAAAGTTGAACTGCACATTTAAATTTAATACTTTTAGTTAAAAATTTTTGTTTAAGAATTCACTTTTTTATTTAAAAATTTAATTATTTGGTTAAAAATGTATTTATTTTCTTTAAAAAATGCAAACGTTTTGCTAGAAAGCCATTCTTTTTAGTTGAAAATTTAATTTTTAACTTAAAATCTATCCTTTTTAATTCAGAATTTAACTATTTTATTCAAAATTCGTGTATTTTTAAAAGATTTTTTCCTTTTTAGTAGAAAGTTAACCTGCCTGGTTGAAATATCATATTTCTTTAAAGAAAATTTTAAAAATTACACTCTTTTCTTGAAAATTAACTTTTTAAATATTCACCATTCTTGTTAAAAATTCACCTATTTTGTTAAAAATTTAACAATTTTGTTCAAAATTAGTTTTATTTTTTCTTTAAATAAATTCTCTTCACTGAGAATTTATCCATTCCGTTTTTTGTTATAAAATTGATATTTTTTATTTGAAAACTCAACAATTTATTTGTAAATTCATGTATTTTGTTGAAAATCCGTCTTTTCTGGTAAAAAAATTAATCTTTGTGATTCTAAACCCAACTTTTTGTGGAAAGTGTAACTGCACATTTAAAAATTCATGTTTTTATTGCAAAATTTTTGGTTGAGGATGTACCTTTGTATTAAAAATTTAATGATTTAGATAAAAATGTATTTATTTTGTTTAAAAAATGCAACCATTTTGTTAGAAAGCCATTCTTTTTAGTTGAAAATTCAATTGTTTCACTTAAATTGTATCCTTTTTCATTTATAATTTAACTATTTCGATTAAAATTGGGTTTATTTTTTTAATATTTGCTCTTTTAGTAGAAAATTAACCTTCATGGTTGAAATATCATATTTTTTTGGAAATTTTAAAAATTACACCCTTTTCTTGAAAATTAATTTGTTTAAGATTCATCATTGTTGTTAAAAATTCATCTATTTTGTTAGGAATTTAACTAATTTGCTTAAAATTTTTTTTGTAAATTAATTCTCTTAAGATAAAATTTAGGTATTCCGTTTTTGGTTGAAAATTTAATTATTTTATTGAAAATTCGCGTGTGGATAAAAAATAAATTTTTTCAAATAAAAGTTTAACTAATTTAGTTGAAGATTCATAATTTTAGTTGAAAGTTGATCTCTTTTTTCGAAATTTCATCTCTTTGGCTAACAATCTATCTCATTTTGTTGAAAATTAATGCTTTTTGGTAAAACAATGTGTACTATTATATTTTTTGTTAAGAATTCATATTTTTTATTAAAAATTTAATTATTTAGTTTAAAATGCAGTTATTTTGTCAAAAACTCAATAATTTGGTTAGAAAGTCATTCTTTTCAGTTAAAAATTCAACTGGTTTGTTGAAAATTTGTCTTTTCCTTTAAAAATTAGTTTTTTTTTTTAATTAAATTTATTTATTCCATTTTTTGTTGAAAATTTATATTTTTAGCTGAAAATTCAACTATCTGGTTGACAATTGATTTTTGTTGTTAAAAAATCGTCTTTTTAAATACAAATTTTTGTTTTATAACTAAACCATTTTTTGAAAATTCAACTATTTTGTAGAAAATTCATCTTCTTGGGTTGCAAATTGGAAATTTGTCTTTTTGGTTTGAAAATTCATCTTTTTTTTGCAGAAATTTTATCCTTTTTGGTTGAAATCGCACCTGCTTGATAAAAAATTAATTTTTTTAAACTGAAAATCTAAGTTCCATTTTTGGTTATATAATCTTTTTTTTTAATTGAAAATTCAACTACTTTTTTGTAAACTAAAATATTTTATTTTAAATTAATTTTTTGGTTAAAGATTGATCATTTTGATGATAATTCAGCTCATTAAATAAAAAAAATTCACCTATTTTTTTAAAAATGAAATATTTTTACTTCAAATTTTAGGAATTTAAAGTGTTTCAAATTTAATTAAATATAATAGCAAAATTAATTTTATGGAAAAGAAATTGTCCCTCCATTTTCGTAAAAAATCTCTTAATTTCCTTTGTTACACAATCCTACTTTTAAATATGTATGCAAACAAATTTTAATCAAATTTTAATCAAATTTTAATTAACAATTAAAATTTCTATTATTACACTATATATAGTATTGAAATTTATATAAAAATGTTTATAAAACTGAAATTTAATAAACATTTTTTTGGCTCAATTTTATTTTATATAATTTTTTTTTGTGGACCCTAAGACATAAAGGAAAATCTATGATTTAAAATTTATGAATATTGTTGGTCAAAAACAGGATTGATTTGGTTTTAAATCATTATATGAAATTTTTATATTCGAAAAAAAGCTTTTCGTTACAAAATACTGTAATTTAATTGTTGCAGACATGTCTTGTAGATCAAGATTAGCAGTTTTAAATGAAAAACTCACAACTCTTGAACGAAGGATAGAATATTTGGAAGCACGTGTAAGTATAAAATATCAATTACGATTATTTATTAGTTAACAAAAAAATTATTTGCGTTATATGGTATTTAACTCTGAATATAAATTATTTTCAGGTGACGAAAGGGGAAACTTTGACATGAGTTCAGATAAAATAGATTTTCCACACATTATTTACTCAAGAAATTATTTCTAATTTTTAAAAATGTCTATGTGAAACTGTATATATGTTAGTTCAAATTTTAATGGGGCTAAATAAAAATTGATCTGAGGCAATGCAATTGTATTCCAATTTTTACCTTGATTAATCCCAGTATATATTTTATTTTTGATTGAAAATTAATCTTTTTTTAATTGAAAATTCATATTGTTCGGTAGAAAATTAAACTTTATCGATGAAAATTAATACTTTTCGGTTGAAAATTCAAATATTTGTTGAAAGAATAATCTTTTTATTGAAAATTTAACTTTTTTTATTATAAATTATAGTTTTTTGGGTTGAAAGTTGAACCACTTTGTTAAAAATCGATTTTTGTTATTGCAGATTCTGTATTTTAGTAGAAAATTATTTTTTGACTGAAAATTTAAATATTTCGTTTTTGGCGAAAATTGGTCTTAGTTAAAAACTCACGTATTTTCATAATTTTTTTCGGTAAATAAAGATTTTTGCTTGAAAATTCATGTTTTTAGTTACAAACTGAACTATTTCGTTGAAAAATGATTTTTTTTTGTTGATAATTAAGTTTTTCAACTGAAAATTCAACTATTTGTTGAAAAATAATCTGCTTTGTAGGGTTTTTTAACTTTTTAAACTGTATTAGAAATTTTTGTTTAAAATGTAACTTTTTATTGAATATTTTTAGTTTTGGGTTGAAAGTTGAACTACTTTTTTAAAAATACATTTTTCTGATTAAAGATTCTTAATTTTTTAACCGAAATTTTAAATATTTCATTTATTTTGATGAATTTTTTGTAGAAAATAAATATTTTTGCTTGAAAATTTAATCTTTTCCGTTAAAAACTGAACTAATTTGTTGAAAGATGTTTTTTTTTCTTTTGAAAATTCAACTATTTGTCGAGAAATAATCTGATTTATAGGAATTTTTTTTAACTTTTAAAAATTTATTAGAGATTTTTGATTAAAATGTAACTTTTTATTGAATATTTTTATTTTTGGGTTGAAATTTAAACTGCGTTTTAAAGCTCCGTTTTTCTGATTGAAGATTCTTGTTTTTAGTCCAAAATTAATTTTTTTACATAAAAATTAAATTTTGCATTTTTGGCTAAAATTTTTCTTTCTTAGTTAAAAATTTATTTATTTCGAAGATTTTTTTTTTGTAAAAATAAAGATTCTTGCGTGAAAATTAATTTTTTTTTAAGAACTGAACTATTTTGTTGAAAAAATGTCTTTTTTGTTGTAATATAATTTTTTCAACTATAAATTCAACTATCTGTTGAAAAAATATTCTACTTTAAAGGAAATCTTTAAAAACTTTTGTAAAATTTTCAAACATTGTTAGACATTTTTGTTTGAAATGTAACTGTTTTATTCAAAATTTATATTTTTGTTTTGAAAGTTGAAAAATTCATCAAAATAAATGAAATATTAAAAAAAAATTTATCGAAAGTTTAAATATTTCATTTATTTTTATTCATCTATTATTTTTATTCAACTATTTGTTGAAAAAATAATCTACTTTAAAGGAAATCTTTAAAAACTTTTGTAAATTTTTTAAACATTGTTAGATTGTGTATTTTTGTTTTGAATTCATCAAAATAAATAATATGTTAAAAAAATTTTTATCGAAAGTTGAAATATTTCATTTATTTTGATGAATTTTTTTGTAGAAAATAAAGATTTTTTCTTGAAAAATTAATTTTTTCGGGTTAAAAACCGAAATAATTTGTTGAAAAACTTTTTTTTCTTTTGCAAATTTAACTATTTCTTAAAAAGTTAATCTACCTAGTAGTAAATTTTCCTTTTTCGATTGAAAGTCGAACTACTTTGTTGAAAATCAATTTTTCTGATTACAGAATCTTGATTTTAGTAGAAAATTGATTTTGTTCCATTTATATAATTATATTTAAATATTTCATTTATTTTAATGATTTTTTTTGTATGAAATAAAAATTCTTGCTTCGAAATTCATGTTTTTTGTTAAAAACTGAAATAATTTGTTGAAAAATTAATTTTTTTACTGAAAATTTAAATATTGCCTTTTTAGCGAAAATTAGTCTTTCTTAGTTGAAAATTCATGTGATTGTATGAAATTTTTTTTGTTGGAAATAAAGGCTCTAGCTTCAAAATTCACGTTTTTGGTTAAAAACTAAAATATTTTGTTGAAAAAAGGTTTTTTTTTGTTGAAAATTAATTTTTTACCTGAAAATTCAACTATTTGCTAAAAAATAATCCACTTTATAGGAAATTCAACAATTTAGTCAAATATATTTTTGTTTGAATTGTAACAGTTTTATTGAAAATTTGTCTTTTTGGGTTAAAGGTTGAAATATTTTGTTAAAAATCCATTTTTTAAATTAATTTTCTTGATTTTGATTAAAAATTAATTATTTTGTTAGGTTATTTTTAACTGAAAATTTTCATTTTTTGTGAACATTTATTTTGCTACTTTGATAAATAATGTATTTTTATGAAATTTATTTTTTTTCTTGCAGAAAATTCAGATTCCTTCTTAAAAGTTCTTTTTTTTTTGTCTTTTTGGTGAAAAATTAATTTTCTAGTTTAAAATTTCATATTATTGTATGAAAATTCCTTTTTTTGCTGAAAATTTAACCACATCATTTTTTATTGGAAATTCATATTTTTTAGTTGGCTTTGACTATTTTTTATTTAAAATTAAAATATATTTTGGTTGAATAATCAATTATTAGATTTTTTCAGAATTCACCTCTTGATTACAAATTAATCTTATTTATAGAAAATGTCACAATTTTGTTAAAAATCATTTTTTTTAATGAAAATTATTCATACACATTGTAGTAAATTATCTTTGCTAATTAAAAATGCATCTCGTTCGTTGCAGACTGAAATATTTAGTTAAAAATTTAACTATTTTGATGAAAATCAATGTATTGTTTAAAAAATTTTCTTTTTGGTATGAAATAATTATTTTTGGTTAATGACAAATCAATTTATTTGAAAATTAATTTCTTTGGTAGGAACTTGAACTATTTCGGCAAAAAAAGGTTTCTTGTTTGGCAATTAATTTTATAGTGAAAAGTGTAATATTCCATTTTGTTTGAAATTTTATATTTTTCAGTTCAAAATTCCACTTTTGGTTATAAATATATGTTTTTTAGTTGAAAATTTAACTTTTTTAATGAAAAATCTACTTTTTCGCCGCCGAGACTTTTCCAGAGTGCGAGGCGGGAATCGAACCCGCAAGCAGACGGACTGGGTCTAAAGATCAAGGCTCAGTCTCCAAGTCCATCGCTCACTCTCAAAACCTTCGGAATATAGGAACTTTGCAGGATACAATCTTATAGATCAGCATCACTGAATAATTATTGATAATGAAATATTTTCTTTATAGTTTTATTGCATATAAGACATAACATTATTCGATTTTATATTTAAATATCAACTATTTCGTATTCACTCTCGAATAAGAAGGACTTTATTCCCTGGTCCACCCTCTTTCGTATTTCTTTTCTTTAGCGCTGGCTGTTAGAATCAATGGACCGTCCCATTCACAGTCGAAGGGTTGTCCCCAGAATGTCCAATCACTCTGTTTGGAATCCTTCTTCGCTGCGGCAAAAATGGACAGAAGAATAGTTCCATAAAGTGTCGTCAAGCCACATTTTTGCCAGGCTTGCAAGACACCTCCTGCTGAAATTGCTGTGTAAAAAACAAATGTTGATTAGACCCACATTCCGAAAGATCGTAGTTAAATGTGCTTTTTACTTGCCTCCAAATACGTAATTCAAAGGGTCATCTTTGCCCCTCAAATTCGTGGCAATATAGGTCGTGGAAGCAAATGCCGCTCCCATTCCACCCAT